>JAUYWG010000032.1:17236987-17259595 GCA_034779775.1 Enteromius afrohamiltoni
TGCACTGTGGCACTGTTATAATTACATTTTGTTCCTTCAATTTTATTATGACACATCACTCAAATATTTCTTTGTGATATTCACCTTCCACCTCCTTTCTGTCACTTATCTCCCACACAGACATATTCCTACACAATCATGTTGTATTCGTAAGACCATACATTATTTAAAAGTGAACACCCATAACAATCTGTGAGAGAAAGAAGAAAAGAAAGCCGGAGAGAGAAAAGGATAGACAGAATAATTGATGAAGCGCCACAGGAAGACACACTCACCCCTTTTCCCATGTTCGTTGCTAATGAACTGACGCCCAGATTTCTCCCACTCTTCCCTCACACGTGTGGAAGACAGTGGTGGCTTTTTTTGGAGGTAACATCCCCCTTCTCCACCTGATGATACACACACATAGACAGACTGCCCCCCCCATTCGTGCCTCAGGGTAACCCGAAGCTCACTTCCCACCCCCTGCCCTTAAAAACACACAGAACCTTCATGCCCATAGCTCTGTATACCTCTGTATACCCCCACCCCTCTCTCTCTCTCTGAACACACACTTTTATCATCATTTATTTTATGCTTGTTGGAAGGACGAGACAGCCTGAATTCTCCATCAACAAGATCTGTTGGTGATGATGTAGCTTGAGGATTTCTTTGCTATCTAAATCAAGCCTTGAGAATGTGGGAACTACAACTGCCATCAACATCTCTGCCAGATCCATTAAGAACCGGACCGGAGAGAGCAGCTGCTCTCATGACCCTGCTGTGCCCGGCAGTCATACTCGGCTGACGTAAAAATCAGTGATAAATCACATTAACTTCACTTGCTATACTACTCATTGTCTCTATGGAGGACATATTTCACTTTTTCCAGTTTCTTTTTTTTTTCTTTTTCTTTTTCTTTTCAGGCTAATGGCTTATAGATCAAAATGGTCTAAACTTAGCAGAGTCTATTTGGTGCACTGGTTATAGCATTTTATAATGTACTTAATAAAAATTATGTAGTTTTCCGACTGTCTCTTGAACACTTAATAATAAGATACACAAGCACACACACACGTAAAATATTTTTTTTATTGTCATATATTAAAAAAATAAAAAAATAAATAATAATAAAAAAAAGAAAATATATATATATAATCATTGAAAATACGTTTTTGTTTGCATAATATCTGTATATATATATATATATATATATATATGTATACTATGCCCATTTATTATGTGTATATAAATACACACATGCATGCATATGAGAAAAATATTTATATATCAATTGTATTTTTAAATAATATACTACATATATGCTTATAAATACATATTTTCAAAATAAACATAGACAGATAGACAGATACACCATAGTGACAATGCGCAAAATAGACTTCAGACAACTTTGCAAATTTATTAGAAATATAACACTTAAATAAGAACATTGCAAAAGTATTCAGCACTAAGTTGAAGCACCTTTACAGCCTCAAGTTTTTAGGGGGTAAGATACAACAAGGTTTTCGCATCAGTATTTGGTGATTATCTGCCATTCTTCTCCTCACTCTTTCAGCTTTCAAGCTCTGTCAGGTTGGATGGAGGCTGACAGACATTTTCAGGTTTCTCCAGAAATATTTAATTTCAAGTCCAGGCTACTCAAAGACATTCACAGAGTTGTCTAAAAGGTCTTTGTCCTGTTGGAAGGCGAACCTTCTGCCCAGTCTGAGGTTCTAAATGCTCTAGGTTGGGTTTTCATTAAGGCTATCTTTATATTTTGCCATATATTTTCAGATTTCTTTCCACTCTGACAAGACCCTCAGTCTCTAGATTCCACTGAAAAACACCCCCACAGCATAAAGTTGCTACCATCTCACTTTGCTGTACTGTGCAGGTGATGCCTGGTATTCTCCAGACATTATGCTTGGAATTGAGGCTCAAGAGACCAGAGAATATTATTTATCACAATCCAAGAGCTCTTTGCTTTGTTGCAAAACCCAAGCAGGTTTTCACTCGTCTTCACTGAGGAGAGTGGTGGGTTGCAGTGAGGTTTGTCCCTCTTTCAGTTTCTTCAATCTTGACATATGATCTTGTTTATCAATCTAATCAAGGGCCAAGAAGCCAGCTCTGCAGTAAGAGTAACTTCTTCCATTGTAGATTATTGGAGGCATCATGCTTCTGCAAACCTTTAGTGTTGCAGATTTTTTTCTGAACTTGTCCTCCAGTCTCTCCCTTGATGCAATCCTTTCTCTGAGCTCTACAAGCAGTTCTTTTGACCCCAGGGCTTGGTTTTTACTCTGATATGCATTTTCTGCTGTTAAACCTTCAAGAAATTCAAATGGTTCCCATTAAAATACCATAATGAACCATTTTTTTCCCCCAGCAAAACCACTACAAAATTCCTTTCTGTAGTTTGTTCACAGCATTTTTCCAAATAGAATTTAACATCCTCAAAAGAATCCATCACATCCCAGTAGACACCATTATGATTTCTATTAAAACCAATACAATTCCCATTACATCCATAAAACCCATTACATTTTCTATTGTGTTCTGGGCAGGGTTTTTCACATTTTTTTATTGTGAAAGTCCACTTAAAGTGTAGTGACCTACACAAGTAATATGAACGCTGCTGTATAGGCTAAGCAGAATAATTGACTCCGGCCATTATTAGAAAAATAATGCACACCCGCGGTGTAATGACCACAAAGTGAACCACCTCGGTGTGCAATATTTTTCTAATAATTCAATGCCACGTAGTCAATTATTCCTTACTTAACTGATGTGTAAATCTGTTTCAACTAATTAACCACTTAATTTTGTATGTTTATTGCTTAAAAACTTACAAATGCGAGTTTTAAACAGTAAAAAAGGGCTTAAACTCCACAGAAAATAAAACCAGAATAGTCAAATAGAACATGAATGGCTTATATCCACCTTTATCCTAACACCGCCATTTGTAAATTCTGTATGTATAAGGTTAGCTCATTCGTGTCCAGCTATTTTTAGCTGTACAAAACTGTTTGTTTTGCTGCTTGATATTGAAAATTGATGTGTCCTGTCATGTTATTTTAATTTATTATCTTAATTATGAACACCCTGGTTTGTAGTGCAAACTGTTTTGTCGTTTACAGCACGTCGTTGAACCGGAAACCTCACCTATAGGCTTACTTCCGTGACGAGGAAAAAGATGGATAAACATTTTTTAGATGATCAGCATATTTGAACACATTAAGCAAGCGCGTTTAGGTGTACTGACAATTTGTTTCTGAACGTTGCACCCCCTCTTTTGCACCCTAATATTAAAATGTCCCTTTCTTTTACAGCACATAAGAACCATTTTAACTGCATTTGAAAATATTTTACTATCCATAAACATTATAGTCACAGCATTCACCTGGTCAAGCGTTGGGAAATACTTTTAAATCAGCAATTTATATCAGTGATTCTCAAACATTTCCTGAAGGACTCCTAGCCCTGAACATTTTGTATGCCTCCCTTATCAAACACGCATGCTTCAGCTCAACAGCTCGTTAGTAGAGACCTCAAGACATGAATTGGTGTGTTAGATAAGGGAGACATACACAATTATTAGGGCTAGCGGTCCTCTAGGATATGTTTGAAAATCTGATTTAAGCTAATAGATTAATAGAAAAGTGTTTCATTTTCTTTCACAACATTTTGTATTACTTATTTTTTTGTATTTGTGATTCTTTCATTGTACACACAAAGCACACAAGGGATCTGATTTTTTATTGACGTTTTTCTGAAATTATTTCAACTTGAGATTTTGCTTTTTACAAGACATTTTACAGAAAACCAAAGTTAGCTGTGTTAAAGTCAAAATAAAAGTAAAAAATAATTAGACTTTTTAATGGAGTTTGAAGAAAGAACGGTTACCTAGACCTGTACCAATACAGGTGCACAATACATACAACATGGGAATTCCCCGATATTTAAACACAGTTTAATGGCAAGTACCATGTGGCTGCTCGACATTTACTCTGAGATGCATAAAAAGCATCTGTCCGTAGGCTAACAAACATAATTCCCACAAGCCTTTGCAATTCTATGGATTTTCCTAGCATTCCCAATGAGAGTCTGGTTTGGGGCTGACATGCATAGACATGAAGCCTTGAACAGAAAAACATATCTTGTGCGACTGAGATGTTTATTGTACTTTGGCTTGACTTTTCACCCGAATATGAGTTCAGTCCAAGTCTTCATCTCAGTATTTCATCTTTTTTTTTTTTCTCAAAAACGGCCAAAATCCTATCCACCCTCATGGCTTGACTTACCCTAGCCTTAACATGCCAAAACAATGATGGTAAACACTGTCATGAACAAACAACCACATGAATTCTGCCATGTCAGTCAAATAAAAGTGCAGAAATATTATTAAACATCATTAAACTCGATTACATTTCTGCTTCCAACACACAAACAGTCCCAGGGTGCTGCTGCACAGCTTGTCATTACTAACGATGATGTGACGAGTGTTGCTACAGTGTTGTTTTTATATTGTTTTGTTCCCCAAACAGGTTACATACATATCGACTTAAAACATACACATGCAAAGGCGTGAAAAACACGCATCTATCGTAGTCAGCAGAGAGCTAGCTAAAAGAAATTACTTTTTTTTTTGGTGCATTGACATATTTGCCACAGTAGGGCCGAATGAAAATGTTTTCTCCTGTGGGCAGCAGGGGGCAGGAGAGAGCACTGGGGTTTTCTTACCAGCAGAAACAGGGGATGAGAAGAGGTGGTGGTGGATGAGCATTCATGATAGTTAGAGGAGGATTAGAGAGAGGTGAAGTAAAACTATGACTCAGGTTGGAGCGATATGGCCTTGCTAATGATATGTGTGGAGATGGTTGGGGGGGGGGGGAGTGCAACCGTAGACGCCGGCCCTCACCGGACAGAAGGGAGACAGAGATACTTCTCCAGTTACAAAAGAGTGTTAAAATAATCAGCTGTTTGTCAGACAACAGCTTATGCGGACAGACGTGAGAATTTTACTTAGAGTATCAAGTAACTCTCACAGCGTGTGTTTAAGTATCTCTGCCAACAGTATCGACGTCATTTTGGGTATTTCAGTCACTGCAGTCAGAGCAAAAACACAGCACAACTCTAAGTCAGATTCAAATTCCTGTCAAAAACCTATTGGGATAGCACTTAAAGTTGTTTGATGGGATACATGAGATGACGCCATGAGTGTCAGTGTTGGACCAAATCTGAACCAATTTTATGTGGCTGAAATGAGATTTTAACAGTGAGGAAGTGTGTGTTTGATTCTATGACTGAAAAAAGGGCTATATTTAGCTCTCAGTAAAAGAAGGATGGGAGGGAGGCTACTTTTGGGGGCCGGCCTACAGGAAGTGATGTAATAGCACCAGTATATCAGATGACAAGAATGGTGAAAGAATAGATGGAAAAGTAGAAAAAAAGACAAAAAAGGTGTCAGAAATGCTATAAGAAAGAGAGATTAGAGAATTGGGAGACCAAAGACAGACAAAACCAGAGAGACAGACAGGAAAACAGAGAAAAATAGAAAGAGAGGGAGGGAATGAGAAAAAAGGCAGTTAATATAGAATTTCCGAAATCATTTTTTAACAAAAGTACAAAAGTGTGAAAAGTGTGCAGCTTGGATTGTGTTCTTGTATAAGATTGTATGTGTGTAGCGATAGAGAAAGAGAGAGAGAGAGAGAGAGAGAGAGAGAGAGTTGTCTGTCACTTAACAAGAGGAAACCATTCTGCCACTATTACAGCTCTCACAAACTGTCAGTGTGTGTGTGTGTCTTGATGGCTCTCAGCTCTCGGTTTTTCTTGTGAATGTGTGATTTTTTTTTTTAAGACTGTGTCCTAACCAGCTGAAGCACAACAACTTTTTTTTCCCCTAAAAGAAAAAAACTGAGCGCTTTTTCACAGAACAGATGTACAATATATGACTCGAGTGGGGTTCAAAAGTCCACAATAAAAATATCAGGGATTATGCCTGGAAACATTCCAGAAGATTTTAGGATTTAATATGCTGCACTATTTGTAGCTGATTGAGAAATACTGTGCTTGTTAACTAATTTGTACAGTAAGATGTTCTTGCTTACACTTGAGCTCAAGACGACGTTGGAATCGTCGGTTTTACACAAACTTGTGGATTTCAAGCAGCTTGAATCAAAAATTGTTAAGCTTATTATATAGATCATCATCAAAACTGTAGTAAAAACTGAAAAATGCAAAATAGAAGGTATTCAGAATTTTGAACCTCACTGAGAGCAGAGTGCTTTTCAAAAAATGTTAATGTGGGCGGAGCTAAACACTGTTTGTTTGTTGTTTTAGTAAACAGCTAAACATATCTAGGACAGAATACAAACAACCCACATGATATCAAATTATATAATAATGATGTATTTTGATTATAAAAGATCTTGTCACAGCTGTAAAAAGTAAATTCATAGATATTGTGATTTATCATGCGTGTAGATTGGACACAGTCTTTGATGTTTTAGGTACCACACTTTTTTTCCTTTGGAATTGAATTAAAATGAGACAGACTTCACCCCTCTCCTGTCCTCCTGTTTTGTAAAGATTCACCTTTATCTCCTTGCCTCCAAAACTCTCCACCACCCCCTCTTTGCATACCCGTCTCTCACTTGAAAGTGAATTTGCGCGTTAGTTGAGAAAAGAACGCAGCGGGACTCGATTTAGTTTTCCCTCCCTCTCTCTCCTGTTTAGTGAGCTCTAGCTCAATGGTCATAAGAACCCTGTCCTGCCTGCCCATCCCTGCTGCCTCTTCCTGGGCTTGGGTCTGGGTGGAGGCGGCCCTGCTCAGGAGCTCTAGCTCTCTGCTCCACAATCCCTATTTCTTCTCCCTTCGGGACTCTTGTTTCTTCTTCTCTGATGCTGCCGCCTTCAGCTTGGCCGGATCCGTCACAGCTAAAGCCTGTAAAGAGAGAGGGAGTGTGGAGAGGGGAGGAGTGAGTCACTACGGGAGGAAAGAGAAAGAGAGAGAAATAGAGGAATAAAAAGAAAGCAGGAATGAGAAAGAGAGGGAAGAAGGAGAAAGAAGGGCTTGTGGGTTAGGTGGGAATGGTCAGATGAGTTTAATGGATATGAGGAACCAGAATCAGGGAGGTAGTTTCGTTACAGAAGAGATGAAGAAGGAAAAAGAGAGAGAAATGCTAAACGAGGGGTTAGAAGGAGATGAACACCAGGGGAACTTTCGGTTTCTGGAAAGGGAGGACAAAACAGGAAGTGGCCAGTTAGGGAGTGATAGCGTGACATCACAGCACCTAAATAAAAGAATCTTTATACAGCTGACCTTTGACCCCTTGGGATGCTGAAACATGTTTGATTATCTTTTGTTTTTCATAAAGAAGGCTCAGTTCTGTCAGAAACCTGAAATGGTGCTGCATGTAACCAACACAGTCTCGCGACGAATTTGTACGTATTCGTAGGAGGTGCCAAATTTGTGCTAATTTGTACTAATTTGTACGGCCTCACTCGATTTGTCTAAAACCCAGTGATGGGTAGGTTTAGTGGCAGGGTTAGGTGTAGGTCATTCATACGAATTGGCAACTCGTAAAATACGTACGATTTAGAAGAAATCTTATGAATTCGTACGAGTGGGGTCATACGAATTTGTACGAATTAGCCAACTCGCAAAATATGTACGAATTGCCATGAGATCAGGTTGATGTAACTCAGTTAAAGATGAAGTGAATATTTTTTCCAAGTAAAATACTTTCTTTAACCCAGTTTTACAGAGAGTAAAATATAGCATTCTAAGTATATGACAGGATGTCTGGTTTGTCCAAACCGTAAGGTTTTGGAAAAAATAATGCCATTTTTGTTAGATGCTGCTAGCAATAATTGACACTTCACCATTTGCCAGAATGAAGTTAAACTTGATTACCAAAAATTAAGAATCCTGTTGACAGAACAAAACTCGAAAATATTCCTGTGACATCAAATCTAGAGATATGTCCCAGAAAGGTTTACAGTTACTGTACATCTTATCTTTTTTATTTTAAACTCATGCAAAACTGTGCAGCAAGTTTCGGCTTCGGGATTTTAAAGTCCCTAAATCTTGGTTCTAGTCTGCAGCTCATAGACTCTTTATCAACCTGTATTCAGTTGACTGGATATTGGAGGGTGGACTGGGTTTACACTGACAGAACCAAGAATATAAAGAAGTGAAAGAGAAAGAGTGAAGCTGACAGGAGACGCACACAGAGGAACACAAATCGAGGAGTGTATGCTGAAACCAATAACAGAAAGAAGAAAGGCAATAAAGACAGAAAGAACATAAACAATACAAGATTGGAATTCTGCTAGTTTGATCCTGTAAGAGATGAGATGTGTGCAAGGAAAGCAGTGGTTGATTGTACATGATGGTGTTTGTCTTGATATAACATATGATTAAAGCAGATACATGACTCAGTCTGACAGTATTTTACTGTTCACCTGTGGAGAGAACGGAGGACAGCAGGAAAGGGAGGGGACAAGACAGCTGGAGGAGAAAAATCAGTGATATGGAGGACGTGAAGGATAATGGCGTGGAAAAGTGCACAGAAGAAAATAAACCCAGAGAGAGAGAGGGAAAGAAAAGTAAGATGGTGTGTAAATGAATGGCACGTTAGCAAAAAAAAAGATGTATGAGCTCCATTTGACTGCCAGCTCAGTGACACTGATATTGTGATCCCTAAGTCCACAGGACCGTGGAAAAGAGCCGAGAGTGATAATGAATTCTGAAATCTGGACCGCAAATCAATTTCTATTTTCTGCGTTTTGGTTTAACCTTTAATGTCGTCCCATAGCTATCTGAACAATTGTTATACTGTAGCCTAATATATATGTATATATATATTTCTCCACAAGGCTCATAGCAGACAATTGCAGAATATGTACTAATAACAAGCATTCCTGTGTTCTTGTATCCTTCAAAAAATGTAGTTTTGACACCAATGCTATATCCCAAATCTCCCCTGCTTCTATTTTTGATGAGGCGCAGCTACTCTAGTCTAGGCATGTATTGGAATACAAGTATGTTTACATGCATTGCGAATGAGGCTTCATAAACTGACATGCAGACAGGAGCACAAACACTGAGGTAGATGTAGCTTTAATTGGAGTTTTCACTTCCCGTGAACCTGAATTTTTTTTTATTATTTTATATCTATTACATATTTGATAATTGTATATTTATGTTTTATATTTATTTAATATACATTAATATTATTTTATTTGACTTTTTTAGTAGTAGTTATTTTATTGTTTCATCTGGTTAAGCCTTAATTAAGCCTAATATACACTCAAAAGTTTGGGAAAATGTATACTTTTTTATGTTTTGGGGGAAAAAAACAAGGCTGCATTTATTTGATTATAATTTATATATTTTTTATATGTAATTTTTTTCCCAGTGATGGCAAAGATGTATTTTTAGCAGCCATTGCTTCGGTCTTCAGTCTCACATGATTCTTCAGAAATCATTCTAATATGCTAATTCGGTCCTCAGTTATTATAAGTGCTCAATTATTAATAATGTCTCTTATTATCACTGGAAACCGCTTTTGCTCCTAAATATTTTTGTGGATTTTTCCCCTCAGGATTCTTTGATAAACGGAAAATGTAAAGAAAACAACAACACTTGCTTGAAACAGATCTTATAACATTATGTCATTATGTCAAATTCATTCACCTTTGCTAAATAACCTTTGCTAAATAATTAAAATAATTAATTCATTTTTAACTTTAAACATGAATAATGTATCACAGTTTTAACAAAAATATTAAGCAGAACAGCTGCTTTTTTAACATTGCTAATAATAAGAATATCTCTTGAGCACCAAATCAGCATATCAGAATGATTTCTTAAGGATTATGTGACACTGTAGACTGGAGTGCAGTTATTGTAATAATATTTAACAATCTTACAGTTTTCCAATATTTTTGATCAAATATTTTTTTCTTTTTGGTCAGCATAAGAATATAAATATTCCTAACCTCTGACTGGTAGTGTGTGGAAATGAACTGACCTATTTTGTATTAAGGACCTTGGTCAAAACTAACCACAGACAAAAGAGGGGGAGACCACTGGAGGACAGGAGGTCTTGGATAAAGCGCAAGTGAAAGAAACTAGCAAGCATGCGTGTATGTAGATGTGTGTGTTTGTGTGCATGTTTAGAGTGGACACAGGTGGACACTTGCCTGTTTTTGCTGTGATCCTTCTTTTCCTTTGCCTTTCTTGCCATGTTTACTAAGGGGACAAAAATACAAAAATTGCATGAACAATGTGGCCACCTGGTGGAAGGAGGACTCAACTGCTTGTTAGAATTGTGAAGGTACCCTATTTTTTTTAGAACAGCTGTTCACTTACAAGTAGAACAGTATATTAAGTTACTGTACATTAATACTTAATATTTACAGACAGTCTATAATGGTCAGGCACATAAAATTGTGTAGGTCTTGGTAAAGTTAGCATTTAGTCTGGCTATGCAAGATTAAGTGATTTAGTAGTCCCCAGTTTGGTTGGGGGTTCTGTCAATGCCTAACTCATGACGTGTGTGTTTTTGTGTGTGTGTGACTAGAGGGGATCTGGGTTTTGTCATGGTAAGTGTGTGTGTGTGAATAGGAGTGTGTGTGTCAAGGCCGGGCAGAGGTTCGGGTCTGGCTTGAGGGAGCAGATGCTCCCAGACTGACCTCATGCTCAAGCTGAACACTCGTCTGGCGACCAGGAAACGCATCAGATAGTAAATTGCCACAATGAGGATCAGCAGTCCCAACACTACGCCAATAATAGCCCCTGTTATCACACCAGCCTGGACTGGAACTGACAGAAAAAAAAAGGGAATATAAAGTGAGAAGCGTTGAAGTCTGCAGATTGAACAGTTCATGTACAGTTTTACTGATCTATTAGTTGCATTTTGTTTTAGCCATAGTGCACCTGTTTTATGTGGGGTTTTACAGACACTGCTATATTATTAAGAAATCATCATTCAACATGATATCAATCAATGTCCACATGAAAATGTTCTAATTTTTTCCACGGCATAACCCGCTAATACCTCACTGAGAAGTTACATTTACTCTTTAAAAGGGAAACAAAGAGGAAAAACAAAAACACCTGTGCAGAAAGCATTTATTTGATGAATTAGGCTCTGTGTGAGGCATTTGGATTCAACAATGGTTATTTTTCATGAAAATTGTTCTCTCAGAAAAAAAAATGTACGACCACACAAGGAAACCACTCAGGTCTCTCTGCTTTACTGTTATTTTGTACTTCCATTAGCAGCAAACTTTCATCTCCTGCCATATGATCTGTGATATTTTGTATGCCACCCTGGACTAAGATGGCCCTAAAGGCAAAAAGCAGTCTTGATAGTAACTGCAGCATGAGAGAAAAGCATAGAGTTTCCTTGTGCAGCCTGTTTCTCTGCAAAGCAACCGTTTTTGGGTTCTAAAATATTTTTTTTTTTAGTGAAGGAAGACAAAAAATATTTAAAGTGATCTGTTACCCTTCTCAAACACAAGCAGTCGAATGTTGGAGGGGCTGCCAGCAATGTCAGGTGGGTTCTTGGCATCACAGGTGAACGTTCCATTGTCTCCAAAGTCGACGTTCTTGATCAGGATAGAACCATCGCGGCGACTGGGGTTCCCCACAAATTCCAGACGGTTCCGGAACGGGCCTTTGTTATCCATATAGGGTTCTCCGCCTGTGTAGTGGAAAATCTAAATAATGATAGACAGCTTATATTATCATCCTATAACTAATCATGAAATGTAAGGTTAGCTTACACTGCAAAAAATGCTTTTCGCTCCGTTCCACTGCATAGCAAATTGAATTAAATTTTTAACTGCTAGAATTACCTAATTGAACAGGCATCCAGGAATGAATGCAGCTGGTTGGCCAACTTAAGAACTTGCACGGCACAGTACAATTTGGAAAGCAAAACTACACCCACAAGGAACTAATATTCCTGTTTGCAAGGTAATTATCTCTACACACCACACACACACAAGGATATTCCCAAGGGGTGGGCATGTTCTCATACAGATATGTGAGTTACACTGCCAGTGCATATACCTTTTAACAGGTTTGGGGAAATGTAATCACTCAAAATTAATAATATGAGGCTTCATGCTGTAATTGCCAAATTAAAAAAAACTTGTGAAACTGAAGCAGCTGCTTTCATGCAGGCACTGCCTTTTTAATATTCTTTTCAGATATCAGACCTACATTAAGGCATCCAGTTAAATTAAGTTAGATGACAAGAAAATGTCCTTTTTTTGAAGTGGTTAAAATACATTGTGTTGCAAGTGAAATAATTTGCAGATTAGTCAAATTATTTATTATAAAATGTTTTGTGTGTGTTGGTTTGTATAGACACAGCATCTTAAAGAGAAAGCTCCAAAAACAAACCTTTTTTCATTTATTCTCACTCATGTTCTGTCAAACCTGTATAAATTTCTCACACACAAAAGATGTTTAGCAGTCTGTGCAGCCCCATTTTTTACATACTGTAACATGAAATTGGATTAGGGACTGGAAATTCTGCCAAACATCTCTTATGTGTTCCACGCTACTATATGCTATATGGTTTAAAATAATACAAATATTAGATGTTATTTTTTTACTATCACTTATAAAATAATTACTTTTACATATCTGTAGACCAAAAATAGTGTAGGTGTGTGTTAAAATAGTGAGTTTCTGCATGTGCATTTCTACACACAGCGATGCTGTCTTTTGCCCCATCTGGACGGTAGTGCCATGAGAAGGTTACATCTGGAGAAGTCCATTTCCAAGAGAAGAAAGAGCAGGAGAGTCTGACATCTGTGCCCACCAGCGCATGTCTCTCCCAGCTTGTGTACACAACAATAGCCGAGGTCTGAGAGGCTGGGGCATACAAACACACAGAGTCAGGAATATTAGCCTACATGGAGACACAAATCTAAAAAATTTATAAAACCATGAAGTTAGAAATGTGAAATGCAAATAATACTTAATATTCTAAAGAATATATCTGAAGCTTTAAAGTCAATAATTTGACACTAAAGATTTCCTTTAAATGATAGCCACATAAATATCAATTTGCACAAAAATGTTAAAATGTCAAAAAGAAGTATAAAATTAGATCATAAATTCAAATGTGAATTTTTTACATTACATATTATACATATACATGGTAACAAAATTTATACATAAAAAAAATTACACTATAGTCTCTTGTTTCCTCTCTTTTTCTCCTTTGTATTAGTACATATATGTATATATAATTTCTAAGAATATGGAGTAATAAAATCTAACAAATATGATAACATAAGACAGCATTTGTATTGTTAATATACGAAATAGTGTACACATTTCAAGTACATGTTAGAAAGTATTACAAAAACTCAAACTCACTGAATAAACAACTGATAAAAAATAAACCTTGCCTCAGAAAAAAGAACAAAATGCTTGTTTTTGTAATGCCCTTGATACTGCAGTTTGTTCTAGTTAATATTTTTGTAAATTTAGAAAATGAATAAAAAATAAATACAAATTGGAACAAATATAAAAATGGAAAACAATTACCCACAGATATTAAAAGAATAAAAGGTTCTATATAAAACAGAAAAGAGCTGTGAGAATTAAGGAAAGAGTCTCTCTACTCTGACCGTGTGATCAGTCCTTCCTAATCTGCCTCATTTCTCAAGCCTGGCCAGAGTGAAACAGGTGAGCAACAGGTGCACAAACAACAGGTGAGCCTGAGCGTACAATAATTCAGTCATACTGTATAAAAGCTTATGCGAAGGACTTCTGGTTAGCTTCAAAGTTAGTTTGTTTGCTTTGTTGTCACAAAATGCTAAAAAGCAAGATGGATGAAACATATTTACCTATGCCCAAGAGCACCACGGACGTCAGTGCCAGTACAGACAGCATGATCTCCCTCCGATCTCCCCGCAGGTCAGTATGTGAGGGGTTCCGAGAGAGAGCAAGGGATGGAGAAAGGAGAAGAGATGGAGGGAAGAAGGGAATGAGACCAGAGGGCATCAAGATTAGACTATTCAGTCCTGAACTTTATACCCAACCACACCCCAAACTTAAGCCCCGCCTCCACCACCTCACTATCTCTTGCCTTCTCTTTGGCCCCGTCCCTGACACGATAGTCTCCCTTGCTCGCTCTCTTTGTCTCCCTCTAAAAGCCAGTCTATGAACACGATATAGAAAGGACAAGTGATACAATAACCTGAGAATGAATTCTCTCTCTCGCTCTCCAGCCAGTTAATAAAAGCATCGCAGCATCTGTTTGACAAAGAAAGATCAAATTTGAAGGACAAAGACACTGCAGCAATAAAGAAAGACAATCTCTAAGTGAGTGAGATTATGTTTGGAGTTCAGTGTGTGTGTGGTTTAATACTCCGATACCTCCCTTCATCTTATCCTGTCACGCTTGAGTGCTATTTGTCTGTAATCCTTCCTCTCTTATGCTGATGATTCGACTCTATAAACAAAACATAGCCGGAGAAGCCACCAGTCTGAAAACACAATGAGCTGCAGGTCTTATCCATCTCACCTGTCCTGACCCGGTCGCCATCTGCCTGCCACTCACATTCACCATAACAGGAAGGAAGGTGGTTTTAAAGGTGAAGGGTGTCATAATTATTTTTTATTGAGTAAAACAGCTTTTAGTTTAATTGTAAAAACACCCATCTTCAGATTGTAGTACATGTGTTTTTGCACTGAAATCTGAAATCATCTTTATAATGCAAACATAAGCTTAAATAATACTTACTGGACGTAAGCAACTTATGTTTATGTGAATATATAGCTCCAACGCACTTTTTTAAAACGCAAATGAAAAAGTTTCCAACATGATACATCAGACCTTTGAAAAATGTTTATTTGTTGATCATCAATGCATTGCATTATATGTTCCTTGCCCTACAATGACGTTTACAGAGCTTTGATAATAAAACTTGGCATTTACAACAACTTATCTGAATGCATTTTATGCAAATAATTTTTATTTATTTATTTACATTGCAGGATAGCAGAAACACATATAAATGATTATATATTCTGTGCAAATATGGGGCTTTTTTGCATAAAAAATAAAATAAAATAACTGTCAGAATAAGGTGTTTTCTTTATATTACATAAGTTCTATATCCCAAATGTATCAAATATTATCACTAATGTAAAGGACCTAAAGGTTGCACTGTAGGTTCTTTATTTACTTGCTGCCTGTAATTATTTACCATTTACTTCCATTTTATGGTCAAAAAACATCTCTATATATATTGTTTTTCCACATGAGAAGTCATACAAGTTTGGAATGGTATAAAAATCAATGAATCAGATTTCCAATGATATTTATGTATTCAGCAGCCACATTTATCTAAAGAAGGGCTGTCCAAACTCGGTTCTGGAGGGCCAGTGTCCAGCAGAGTTTAGCTCCAACTTGCCTCAACACACCTGCATGAAAGTTTCTAACATGCCTAGTAATAGCTCGATAAACTGCTTCAGGTGTGTTTGATTAGGGTTGGAGCTGAACTCTGGACCGAGTTTGGACAGCCCTGATCTAAAGCAAAAAGCACACCACATTAAAGATATTCATCTTTCAGTTCATGAATTCCCTAGTTATCGAACGCATGACCTTGGCACTGATTGTGCTACGCTCTACTGTTTGGGTTACAAAAATGAACAAACCCTTTAACCACTATCCCTTTAACAACAAACAAATCAAATAAATGCATGATGATAACAATCACATCAAGGAGAAAGACGGGGCAAGAGAGTAAGACAGACAGCGAGAGAGAGAAAGTCACCTCCTGACCCTGTTTCTCCTCTCGCTGCCCTTTCACCAGGACACGTTTATGGAATGAGACAAAGACGTCTCTTTCTTCATCCTTCTCTTTTTCCATTTCTCCCTCTCCTCAGATTCCTCTCCTCTGCTGACGTCTTCCAGACACAACAATACAGAGAGGGAGACAGACAGAAAGACATGGGGTGAGCGGGCGGGTCTAATTTGGAGCTGCTTTCTTTCTCTTGCACCATCGTTATGTCTGTAGACAAAGGTTTGCATTCTTTCCTCCTCCAGTCTCCCACCCACTCCTCCTATTCCAGTAAAATGGCATTAAAGCAAACAGAACATATTAGAAAGGGAGATTTAAACACATGAGTGGATATGAGGACACTGGTAAAGTGATATGATAAATCTGACCATTTTGAAGGAGAATCTTTCAAATGTACAGAGCAGATCACAAACTTTAAACGTTTATATATATATATATATATATATATATACACTGTATGTATGTATATATATATATATATATATATATATATATATATATATATAGATATATATATACACACACTTACAAAAAAAGTGCAAAGACAAAGAAAGGCTTCTGCCTCTTAGTGTAGCAGACAGTTAGGACAGACTGAGAGGGTAGTGTAGGCATACTGTAACGGGATGGGACTGTGTGATGGGGGTAAATGGGGATGAGGTAGGGAATATTTTGTACCAGAGGGAAATTAGAAGGCTCCCAAACTGCTGTAAAAGGCAATTACTTTACAGTTCAGTATAAATTACTGACAAAAAGAAAGAAAAGAACATCCAAATGCTGCACATTCATTTGCATGAGGAATATGAGAGATCCTTCTCTATTGGAAGATACATTAAATCCTTTTTCAAACTTTCAGCATATGTATGTGTGTGTATATATATATACACACACGCACACACACCTATTTTGGCCATTCATCTAAACCCCAAATATCACTTCTCTGTTTTACAGAAAGCAGCATTTAAAACATTTGAAGAAAAAAAAGGAAAAAAATGAAAGGAAAAAAAACCCTGTGCTATATTGTGCCACAAACGTGTCACTGATTTAGTTTTAGTATTATTGTCTTCATATATGTCACAGTTTTGTTATTCTCATCTTAATCATGTGCTCACAGTTTACATTCACTCTGGAAATCTGAGCCCATAGAACCTCCGGCTCTAATAAAGCCACACAAAATCCCGTTAACAAGCTATATATTTCCGTTTTACAGAATAGCCCGCTTGTTCCATGCTCGATTAAAGCAAATTTGTAATTAAGCTCATTATTCGAAAGCTAAGCCCTAAATAATTACTTTGGCTCCCATAGCGATGGGGTACTTCCTTTATGTGCTTGAGGCATTCCCAACCGTCCATTTGAGTCCTTCTCGCTTGGCTCCCTGGTCAAAGCGGTTTCTTTCACTTCAAAGTGATTGCATTATTTACATTTGTTTTGAAATGGTGCATGTGTGTGCTCTCGATGAAGTCTCAAACCTCAGTAAGACTCACGGTAGTGTGCTTGTGTGTGTGTGGTCAGATACCAGTCCTGTCGCTGTAGAAAGGCGTTACGTGGAACATGTAGCAGTGAGTGCAAACTCTCACCGGTTTCATCTGACCGTATCTAGGCAACGGGGCCGAGTGTGATGAGCAGCGGGAACAGAAGATCTGCAATAAAACATCATCTTATTAGGATTGGAATCATGTTACGAGCCCCTGCTCGGTTTCCCTTGTTTTCCTTTCTCTTTTTTCACTAATTGGATTGGGGTGTAGACTGATTACTTTTATACCTGAAACCTCTTTCTATCTAAGAGCTGCTGATTTGTTACACACCGCTGAGTGTCATATGTTTAGTTAACTTAAGATTACATGGGAACCTGACCTGGAAGATTGTTTTCCTGGGTTTAATTCTGAGGAAGCTGTAGATTAAGCTCCCCAGTCTTTAAGATGTCTGTGTTTATTATTCCTTGTTCCTTCTGTTGCTTTTCTTTTATTGCAATTAACTGCATCAAAAATCAAAGTTTTTGTTTACAAAATATATTAGTGTGTACTGTGTATATTGCATTTATAAATACAAACACATGCATATATTAAAAGAAAAACTGTAATATAGTAAATATTACAATACATTTACAGTAAATATTATAATGTATATGGGTCAAAAACAAAAGGTTTTAACCATAAAAACAGTAAGTTTAATACTGCTTTAAATTGTTGTTATTCTTTTTCTAAAAGGCTTTCTATGATGTACCCTACACTGGCTCATAACATAAATTGGGGGCTCCTCTTTTGAGATTGAACTGCCTTTCTTTGCAATTTTTGGGGTTTGTTTTTGTAGCATGCTTTATTTGCTATATGTTTTGATGCAGTGCTACTTTTGTGTTTTGGTAGAAAGCTTTGTATTTAATGCATTGCTTCTTTCATGCCCTTTCAAGGATTTAAGTCATTCTTGGCATCTAGTATTATGCTACTTAGAGATCTGATTACTTCTGTTTTGCATGTCTGAATTAAAAATAGTTTTAAAAATGTTTTATGAATGGGGGTGTTACAAGCCCCTGCTCTGATGTGAGAAACTTCTGCTTTTTCTTTTGTTACACGCTGTGTTTAGTTAACTAGATTACATAGGAAGGGTAGGTAAGTGAGCAGACCTGGAAGATTGTGTTTGTTGTTTTTCTGGGAGTTAGGAAGGTTTAGATTCTGAGGAAGTGGTAGATTTGGATTAGTTAGCTCACCAGTCTTTAAGGTGACTAAACGTATTTATTCTGTGTTACATTTTGTTGTGGTTCCTTTGCTTGTAAATACAATTAAAACAATATTTTGTTTAAAATAAAATGTTCTTTCAGGTAACTGCTATGGAAGTGCGTTTATTTTACATAGATTAAGCTTAATAACCCAAAAGTCATTAAACTGCTCATACAACTCAAGGAAAAGTTTCCGTTTTAAATGTAAACCCTTTTAAGCATGTCTTGGTGTGTCTGTTTAAATTCCGATGCCAAAATCTGATTAAAAACCTCAGTTTTCTTAGATTTTGGGCAGTTTTTTTTTTTTTACTTTTTGTTTTGCACCCATTTGTTTTCAACATATAGGAAAAAAAATTCAAAACCATGAACCAAATGATCTTGCTCTGAAATACATAATTAAATTTTATCGTAATATTAACAGACTCGAATTTCAAGCTAAACATATTTGAAATTCGAGCAGCTATACTTTTACAAAATGACTGAAGCTAATTTTTAAGTTAGTGTCTCCAAATGTAATCTCAACATAAAAGCAAAAGCTAAATAAGTCAAGTATCACAACAAAACATTCTTAAATGACCACAGTTTAAATTTACATAGACAGATACATAAATATACAGACAGAAACACACACATTTAAATAAATATAATAGATATTAGATTTATTTATCAATATATAGAATTTAAATTCATTTAAAAATTGTTTTCTCAGTGGAGAAAATGAATGGGATTTTAAGGCTGGAAATGACTGCACTGTTCTGTAAAGGGCTTGAAGATGGACTGCTGTACCTTTCCACAGCTCCTGCAGTGATGTTTCCTTCTGATGACTGTAAATGGTGCTTTACATGCAATGCAGGAATTGCAGGCCTCATCTGGTACCCATTCAGGAGGATCTAATAGAGAAAGGGTTGCAAAAACGAAGAAAGGTCAGGTGTTGTAAGCACTGTCTTCTTATATTAGCATTGCTCTAAAACATAGTACTATGATGCCTTAATTTGTCTAGATAGGCAGCTTACTAGGGCTAAATCCAAATAAGCCTACATTCCTTGATTCTGATTGGTCAGCAGCTGCGTTTTATTCATGAGCAGTGTTGGGGAAAGCTACTTTTAAAAGTAATGCGATACAATATTGTGTTACTCCCTAAAAAAGTAACTAATTACGTTACTTAGCTACTTTTCTATGGAAAGTAATGCATTACTTGCACTTGAGTGTTTGTTTTTAATATAAGAAGTTCTATTTATAGCAAGCGTAAAATCCCTTTCACTAAAAAGTGCCATGAATAAATCTCAGGCTGAAGAAATGTAAATTCACATCTGCAAGTAGAATACATGAGAAATTAGCCTGGACCCACCCATACTTCCTTTGATGCTACACTCAAAGTCAGTCTGGCCAAGATGCTGTTTTAGCGCAACTCTGTTCCCAAAAAAGTGGGAACCAATGAGAAACGAGCACCGTGCTGTTGTCACGTGAACATCCCAGCTGAAGATAATCAAAGGGATAGGGATGATCACTTCCATTAGGAATTTGTCTGAGAACCGAACGGTATCGATGAATGAACTATGAACTCTAAGTTCTATATAGAACTTCTTATAAACCGACTGGAATAAATACGTTTTCGTTTATTATATAATTGACATGTTATGTAATTTACTGGAGAAATGAAAGTACTCTGATACTGACATTACAGTAACGTTAGCCAGTCTTAACAGTTTACGTGATTTGCCTCTTCTTGATTCCATTTCATTTCTTTCTTCGCAGGGTATCAAACACATCTACACCCATTATTGGTGCGCAAACTTGAAAAACCAGCGCGCTAGAGATAGTACGGTAGTTCACGTTGACCAAAACACAAAAGAAAACGCGTTTTGGAAAAAACATTTTCAGCAATCACAGGCATTCGCATTCGGACGGGATTAGATTTCTCAGAGGACCGCCGTGTTTGCTGAAAAACAGTAGGTGATTTGCTCTGGAATTTTTATAGAGGTCGTGTGAGAGAAAGACAGACATGGCAGATTCGGAAGGGATTCAAATCACAAAGTACGTCTGTGAAACTGAAATTTCTCTAACGACTAAAACTAGTCACGTCCGAGTAGGGCTATTTAACAAACATAACATTTTCAATCCATATATTTTTATTTTGTGATAACCATTTTATAACAGCAAGGCTGAAGCTCTTTATATTGTGATCATATAGGTAGTGTACCGAACTAACCTTCAAACTGACCCTCTCGGGCTTTGGCAGCCAGCTCTGATGAAGAGATGGTCTCTTGACAGAGAGCACAGTCTTCCAGTACAGCACTGCCCAGACATGGAGCTGAGGTGCATATCAAACAGCACATTAAACTAATGATGTCTGACAAGGAGTGATAAAAACATGCAGTTATAGTATCAGTATCTTTCAATAGTGTGTCTACTAACCTTTGTTAGGCTTCTCACTGTCCCCTTGCTCTGATTTTGTAGCCATGACCTCAAACAGAGTCTTTAAGATGCTTCGCAGGTCACTCGCATAGTTTGTTTGCAACTGATCAGCCACACCTTTAGACATTTAAAAGACGGCAGATATTGTTTTCCAGCGATGACTACACCTTAAATAGTTTGCATTGCATTCAGTAGATTACACTTCAGAGCGATCCTAGCAACTGTCCACATAGTAGGGCTGTCAAACTATTAAATCACATCCAAAATAAAAGTTTACATTGACATAATATGGCAAAAGACGTAACTCAGGAGACAAGAATTGTTGAGTAAATTATGTTATATTTGTTTTCTTCGTGCAAAAAAGCATCCTCCATCCTAGCATTCCAAAACTGAAGCCATTATTTTATCGATGTTTTTACTGTGTTTCAGTTGTACTGCTGTCTATGGAGGGTCAGATGGCTCTTCCAATTTCATGAAAAAAATATCTTAATGTGTGTTCCGAAGATGAAGGAAGGTCTTAAAGGTGCTCTATGCGATCTTGCAAAACACTATGGGTGCAGGACGTACACCAAACAAAAACAAACTTCGGCCAACCAATCGGCAAGAGCGGGTTTTTTCCCAATGTATTCAGAGGGCAGAGAGCAAGACGATCAAGGGGTGATGCATGCGGTTTGAGATAAAAATACAATAGAGATAAAATCCCTTATCTCTTCGAGATAAGATTGAACAGAGCACCTTTAAAAGTTTGGTGAGTAATTAATTAGAGTAATTAATGACAATCATTTTGGGGTGAACTAACCCTTTAAACAATATAACTGGATGTGATTTATGGGACTGGATCTTATAAAAGAGTTAGGTTTATGGTATTCAATTACACTGCGTAATTAAAATAGTAGAAGATGATTACCAAGCAAAGCCCATCAGGCTACAAAGCTCACACATCATTAGGTAACACACCTGATATGCAGACAAAAAGGCGATGGATGAGGTCACTACTGCTATGGAAACGGGAGCGAATTTTGTTGTGAGCAGCAAGTTTGGCAGCTTGCAAAGCCACTTGAATCTCCTGATGATCCAGATCCTCAGACATGTCCGAGCTGGTTGTCAGGCTACTGACAGGGCTGAAAGGGAAGAAAAATATTAGCAATGCGAATAAAACTAATAATAAATCTATTCTATGATCGTGATGGAATTTTCTTATGAATCAAACAACAGTAATTGTCAAGTTTCCCACTTCAGCTCTGCCCAAACTAGAAAATATTAACGCTCATACCAGTTGCATCTTCGGGATTCAATTTGAGCTGAATGGGTGAAAATCAAGTCCTTTTTCCTCAATTAAGACTCTTTTTTACTTCCATTTGCTCTTAGAGGTGCACCATTTATTACTGCCCCCCTAGAAACATAACTCGCAGATTCCATCTCAGTACCTTCTCTACACTGCCCTCTGTAGGAATTTCTTGACGTAACACCTCCCACTTGACCTCCTTGTGCACCAACCCAAGGTGGTCACATTATTAACCTTTCACTTTTATTCTTGCTTTTGTTCTTCTACAGGGAGTAAATCAATCGTCTATGAAGGCTTGTAGCAGGAATTTTGCTTTATCTCTTTGGACAGACTTCACCGTTAAAACTGGATAACTGGGATAAGTTCTCACTGACCACGT
>JAUYWG010000032.1:17259695-17270674 GCA_034779775.1 Enteromius afrohamiltoni
AGGAATTTTGCTTTATCTCTTTGGACAGACTTCACCGTTAAAACTGGATAACTGGGATAAGTTCTCACTGACCACGTCTGTGTGCATAGCTCTAGAAGCCATACAACACAAGACATGCCCCCATACCTTCAGCTTTACTTTACCTTCAGCTTTGCTTTACTTCATAAGTTTAAGTTTTTGGATTAAATCATTGATTTTTCTTGGATGATTTGCTCTTAAAATCTGTATTTTTTCTAGATCTTCAATCTTCTCTAAGGCAACTGTGGACTTGTTTCCATACCTGTTTTCAAGCACTCGGAACATATCTTCAGATAGAAGATCTCTTCCCCCTTTATCATCTATGCTGTCCAAAAGTTTAATCTTTTTTACCTCAACTGAGCCGGTTGGCTCCCCTTGCTCTCACAGACTTTCCCAATCTTTCTTCCATCGATGGAAATTCCTCCTACATCCGCTGAACAAGCTGGTTGGTTTTATTCTCAGTGTTGGTTGTCATTGCGGGAATAGCATGGGTATTTGGGGCACCGGCATCCTCACTTGGTCTCTTTCTTCAGATATTTTGTGTGCCGTGATGAATTCTACCATCCTTGTCTCGAGGTTGTTGCTGTATGCTTTCAGATCTTTAACTTTGATCTCCAGACTTGTTTTTTTTCTGCTGCTGGAATCCACATTTCCCAAACCACAAAGCTTGTGACTGCATCTTAGATTCTCTTCTTTGCACCATCCAGCTGGAACTCATAGTCATCTCAGTTTACAGCAATAACAGGTATTTCAGCAGCTTTATCACAGGTTCTTTCTGCTTCTCGGATTACTGCCGCCCTTTCATCCTTTCCATATCTCGACCACAAATTGGACAGGACAATATTCCTAACCTCTTTCAATCTTGCTTCACATTCAAGAATTGTTTTTTCTAAGTTCACTTCACCACTTGATTTATCAACTTGCAGATCGGCCCTGTATTCATCATTAGTCTCACCAAACTTCCTTTCCTCAGAATTGAGCTACTTGTAATTCCTCTTGTAATTCACTCTGTCGTATATTTCACTCCCCGACTGAGGAAGCTTGCTTGCTTGGTGAATGAACATTTAGCCAAAGTCTTTGCTTGCTTCAGCTACTTCACTTTTCTCCCAAAAGCTTCCTCCACCATAACAAGACAAGTCTAGATGATTCTCCTTTCTGTCAACAGCTACTTGAGACTTTTAGATCTTTAATCCTGCTGTCTTCACTGCATTGTCACACTGGTTATCAGTTTTCCACTTCAGCTTTGCGTAACTTGACGAATGGCTTTTTAATTTTGAAGAACACAAGGAACCAACTCATCTTTACTTTTTTATATTCAAATATGTTTCATTGATAACAAACTATAATGTTGATAAACTTAAACTTTGCAGTAATTAAAAAATAAAGTATAACCAAATAATTCCAAGATTCAAAATAGGGTCAAAATGGCCAACCTTCCCTAAGAAAGAATTTCACATAATTGAGTTAATCCAGTAAGCGTGACCCCATGGCCGAGGGAACACTGAGAATTGTGCAACAGCTTGCTGGAATCACAGGACTTGATTTTCACATTTCATTCATCACTGATGTTAAAAGTATACATTTTATTTCAGTGCCGTTATATGGATGCTAAGATGTAATTATGTATTATGCATACGAGTTTTATGTGTAAAATAACCCCTCCCAACGTCAAATAAAGCTTTAAATGCTGCTTTTAAAGTATACTTTAAATCCACTTATGCATTTGAGAGTCAAATGCTAAAATCATACACTACCTGCGGTAAAATGCCAGTGTTATGAGCTAATAAAACATTTTGTTTGTGTGAACAGCTCAAATTAGCCCAAAACAGCACCACTGGCCTTTGGGTGGAAATACCAATAGGTGACCTTGTTTGGAAACCAAAATTACACACTTCTAAGACTAAGCACCAAAAACTAAACATAAGCTGTTGAGTGCTAAAATATAGAAATAAGCTGGATTTTTGAACGTCATGTTCTATTGTGCAAAAGACAATATTTTTGAAGGCGTTTTTTTTTGTTGTTGTTATATTCCAAAGATTTGCATTTGGTAAAATGCCATAGCATAAAATATGCATTTAATACCTGCATAACTGATAACTTTAACATGCCTAAAAAAAGCAGTGGAGACATTAAACTCCATCAGGGAACTCTTTTTACAACCGTTTGTTATACTTATCTCTTGAAAACTATGAACTTGAAAAATACAGATAAAGTTTTTAAAACCTTAGTCATGGTGACACTGAAGTCATGTGATTGTGGTGTCTATTGCCATTTATAGCTATTGTGCATGACCCTTGTGTACAAATGCACACTAATTATAAATGTTTGAGGGAACCAGAGTCATGCTGACTTCTAACTATCCACTTAATCCATCAGCCAAAAGTTATACTTGTTTACCTGGGTGTGTATGAACTTGACAAACTGCATGTAGTGACAGAAACACCATCAATGTCACTGCTGGGGACAGAACTGAGGGGGGACTCCTGAGAACTGCTGCCGACCAATGTGGAAAAAAAGTTAATTAATAAATAAAAATAAAAAAAACATGGGGGGGAGGGACAACAGATGAAAATTAAATATGAGAACCAAAAGGAATAACAACCATCTTAATGAAATAAAATCATACAAAAAATATAACCAAAACATTTTCAAAAGAGTCTAACCAAGGAAACCTGACTCATATCCATAAAAAATGAAATTTCACACACAAGTAGACAAACCTAGAGATCTTTCTGTTATCCTCCTTGGGCTGTTTTCCAAACCCTTCTGATCTCCCTTTAAACGTAGTGTTAGGTTGCGTCCGGCATCCTGTCTCCTGGTGGGTGCAACTAGGTCCTCCCTCTCCTTGTCCTGAGCCTCTTTCCTGAGCCAGAAGAACCCCTGCGGCACATTTCTCACAGCAGTGATAGTGGGAACAATCCTGACTGCCCTCATCGTCCCTTGCTTGATTCTGCACAGAACACTGTGGTACAGAAGGGGTGAGGTGGCCCTGAGACGGGGGCAGAGTGAGTGGTAAATGTCCATTTCCCTTCCCTGGGCTGCCAGCAGTTACTGCTGAGTGGAAAACAGAGCTTGTGATGGTGAGCTTGTGCTTTTCAAATCCCAGTGCCATGCCCCGTCCAGCAGGCTCCATGGCATCCTCGTGGTTGTCTACACATCCGCCAGTGCAGCACACGCAGGAGTTAAGCAGGCACTGAGTGGCAACTAAAGCCCCGCCCTCACCAGGTTCTGAAACATCAACCGTTTGAGGCACGACGACGGCCAAGTCAGTCAAGCTTGGAGAATGAGGGTTAAAAATAACCGTGGCGGACAACTTCATTCCACCGGTCCGATTGGCGATTTCTTCTGCAGTCTGTACGCTATCCTCTTCATGGGACCCTTCCCAGCCGTTTACCATGGATGACCTTTCGGAGTTCCCCACGGACTCGGCTGATTGGAGTTGGCTACCCAAATTAGCGTCACTGCTGGACTGACAGACCGTCAACCAACCGTTGCATGAGGAGTCAGTCAACGGGGCGGGTAGACTTTGCTCGGGGGATCTGAGGCATACGGTAGGAAGAGGAAGCTGTCCACGGCACAGCTCACCAGACTCCAGGTCGTCCATAAAGAACACCCTATCATCATCGTGGTAGGATCCCGGGACTCTCCGTGGAGATGCCTGAGTGCTGGAGGCAGCACTGGAACCTTCCAGACTACTTCCCCTATAAGGCCGAGGCCGATGGGCTGGGGACTGATTCTGACTTGGAGGGGAAAGCAGCGTAGACATTTCATCCCCCACTTGATGCACCATCATATTAAGTTGCTCTATCTCTTCTTCATCATACTGCATGGAGCAAGCCAAGTCTGCGTCTGTGGCGTCCTCCTCTTCACTCTCACTGGAGGTCTCGGGCTGCCCCTTCCTCTCCTCACTCTCCTTCCATACAGATTCTTCTTCTTGGGCAACACAAAGCGTGAGATCTACCACCTCATCAACTCTCTCATCCTGTTCCAGTGTCTCAAGATGGCTCTCAGGACCAGTGGAAGCGGCTGGGTCGTTGCTCGACGGCATATTGGAGCTTGCTGGGAATTCTCCATCCTGAGAGATGCAGAGGCTGCGCTCCAGCGTCATGAGCTCTTCTTCTGTTAAAGTCTGCAGCAGGTCTCTGAGAGGAAGAACACAATTATATGATTCTCAAATCTGCCATGTTCTTCATTTGCTACATAAAAACTTCATAGGGTTTTAAATTTTAAATCTCAGCGCTTTTGCAATTAAAGCAACAGTCAATAAAAATGAATATTCTATCAATTGCTGAGCTTCATGTTGCTCCAAACCCGTAAGAACTTTCTGTTCATCTTCAGAATACAAATTAAATATTTTAATGAAATCTGAGAACTTTTAGGTAGACTCACTGATGTCACATGGACTGTTTTAATGATGTAATTACTAGCTTTCTGGGTCTTGATTGGGAAAGTTCCCTTGCAGCCTATGAAGGGTCAGCTCTCAGATTTCATCAAAAATATCTTGATTGTGTTTAGAAGATTAAAGTTTTTACAGGTTTGGAGGAATTAATGATAGAACATTCTTTTTTTGAGTGAACTGTCCCTTTAAAA
Source organism: Enteromius afrohamiltoni (assembly GCA_034779775.1). NCBI lineage: Eukaryota > Metazoa > Chordata > Actinopteri > Cypriniformes > Cyprinidae > Enteromius > Enteromius afrohamiltoni. The sequence continues at coordinate 17,264,304 of JAUYWG010000032.1, forward strand.
TTATATGCATTTCAGTTCTATTCAATTATCATAAGACTGTAGGCAAAGCATGTCTGTGAGATTCAACAATTTTCCACATGAGGAAGCACTTTCAAAGCTAAGCTACAAGGACACATTCAATTCTTACTGAAATAAAGGTATCAAAAGAAAACGATATCTGTGCTAAGCAATACAAAGAGAATTTTACGTAAATATAATCCAGTGATGTACAAAAAAAAAAACCTGGGCATCAAAACACTTCATTTCATAACCTGAAAAAGGTGTTTGAAATTGCTTTTGCTGTGCTTTTTGTGTCCAGTGTTGACAGGTACTGTTCTTTCAAAGACATTATAATCAGTGACACTGTCTAGATTGAATGAGGTGCAATGAGACACTCAAAGTTAATTGTTGCCCACTCTATTTCAGACGTGCCTGCGCTTCAGACAACAGCACAACTGAACCGTTCTGACATGTTTTGGTGTGGTGTAGACATGTAGTAAGCCTTCAATACATCATTGCTTCAAAATATCACACGATCAATTATGACCAAATCAGAAGTCAGTGAATGACTATTGTGAACACTAACCATACCTTATTTTTCTCAGCAAGGTGCGAAAAGGCCGGAAGAGTTCAGACATGTCCTCTGGTTTGCGGTCGAGGTTAAGAGGCCCTTCAGAGTAGATAACAAGGCCACTAATAAGACAAAACATGACAAAAGATAGCATTACCAGATGAGCAGCCAGAAATACAAATATGAAAAGAGTGTGACAAATACAGTGTGATGGAAAATAACTTTGAAGTGGATTTAGAGGTGGCAGTCACGAAAAAACATATTACTTACCAAACAATGGCAAGTCTAGGGATTGTAAACATGAGAGCTGGTTCGTAGTCATCAATCATGTCTTGCGTGAGATATTCCAGCTTTAGGGCCCTAAAGATATTTGGTTAATAAGAGTGTGTATAATAAATAATTAAGTGAATATATACAGCACAACTACTTTTATGTTTCTTTCCGATTCATGATGCAGTATGTACTTTAATCAAGAGTTAACAGGCGATACCCAATCCTACATCTGAATATTCACCTTTCAACAGTCTCACAGAAGAGCACAATCACCTCCTGTTGGATGTAATACTCTTTAGGAGACTTCACAGGCACCATGGCTGACACGTAGCTACAACAGGCAACAGACAGATGCATGATACGATTACAATAATATCCCTTTTTGTTTTTTTACGTTAATCTGCTGGTGTGAAATCATTACTACCAATAAAAGGTATCTTGTAATAATTTATGAGCTGTACAAATCCAAAAATGCACTCCAGGCATCATCATAATTGTAACATCTCAAGGTCAGATGCAGAAATCAAACAGCATTTTAAGGTACCTGAGCTCAAACTCAGCGAAGAGGCTGTCAAACTGACGGAGCGCCTCCTTCATGCGGTCTGTGTAGTTGTTGAGATCTCGCAGCGCTTGGTCTCGGGTGATGTTGCGCACTTCCTCCAGGCTATGGGTGAGGTCTTTAGCTAGTGGTCTCATGGCCATGCTCTCGATTTCACGATTCATAATGATCGATCCTGCTGCCAGGCACTAGAGAGAGGAGTGAAAATAATATCATTGCTGCTTCTAATGGGTTACGCCCCCTGCTCCACAAGTGACAGCTATGATACACTGCTGGTAAAATATTGCAGTGCAATACTGTTTTCAGTAAAGCAGATCATCAAGTTCTTTATCGTCTTGATCTATTGAAAGTTAACAAGAAAGATCTCTAGGGAAGATGCCTTGTTCTAGAGGCAAGCAGTTAGTGTGCACTACCTCTGCCCCAAACCACAGCTGCCCGGCGAGGTTGTCATGGCGGATCTCTTCTGGGAACTTCACACAAAAGTCTCTGTTGGCTCGGTCTTCGGGTATGCATTCATCCATGATCTGATTTATGATGTTTAACACATTGTCCTGTCCAAAGATTGTGAAGAAACAACACTAGAACATTTACTTTTAAGGGTTTTTTTTTTACATTCACTTATATTCACTAATTCTCATGATTTGTGATTTCTGTGCCTAGAAATCATGATTTAAAAAAATTCAATGGTTCAATTTCAGGATTTCCAATTTTCATGATTTTGAACAATTACCACCATTTAAGAGTTTGGGATCAGTAAGCTGTTAAAAACAAGAAAAAAAGTACTGAAAAATTAAAAGTCAAGAACACATTAAATTGTGTTAAATTAAATCAAAAGTGACAATTAAGAGTTCTACAGTTAATTTGCAAAAACAGATAACTTTTCATTGTGCAATCCAATTAAGCTCAAACCGCAGTTGTTGTTTTTTTTTTTTTTTTGAATAGGTAAAAAAAGGAGAGAGAAAAAACAAAAACATGACAAAAGTATCTGGTTTTGCAATTAAACTCTTAATATTTTAAATGCTGCCATTTTAAATAAATGATTTTGTTTCGAAACCCTCTAATTTACTCATTAAATATATATATATATATATATATATATCTGAAGTATGTCAAAAAACAGAAGTAAAATCGGTTGCAAACTTCCACTTCACACAGACTTTAACGAACAGCCCATTTTGACTTTTACCAACCCATACATACTCTGATACTTGTTTTACATCTTGTAAAAAAAGGGCGTAGTAGGTCTCCTTTAAAATATATTGAAATTGTAAATTCTAACACTAATTTTTCAACATTTCAGAGTGAAAAACAAACACCTGTTGATAAAAATGGCCAAACAAGACTATGCTATTGTAACCTCCTCATTTATGAAAAGAGGGGGTGTGACGTTGGTAGTGCCTGTGGTGTCTTTCGTGTGTCTCATTAACGGAGAGAGGCGCACACCGGGGTCTGCATTTGTAAAGGAATCTATAAAGAGGGCATTTTTGGTATGTGAGGGCTGCTGAGCTTCTTGCCACTGCTCCCGTGCCGGGACGTGGGCTGGAGGTTTCACATCGGCGTGTGCGAAGCGATTGGGAGGGATAATTCGCTGGTGTGTTTTCCCGAACGCTGTATCCCATGTCGGGTGGTGGTTAAGAAGGCCAGCAGTCCATTATTTGCCCATTATGGGTCAGTGTCGTAGGTGCATTTAGTGTTTTAGTCGCTGTGGAGGTTAGATGTAATTCCCCCCAGCGCTTATATTTGTGTATATCTATCTATATGTGTGCATGTATATGGATAGGGTATTAGTGCAGGTTTTCCTTCATGTGCCATATTTTATTCTATATTGACGACGGTGAAGTAATTAGCCAGAGCGGTGTTACTGATGGATTGATGTGTTATTTACTGATGCACCTATGATTTATTGTCTCTTTAATGATTGCTGGATACTGAAGTGGGTTAATTGTTCCAGTGGGCACTGGAATGAATTGTGTGTAGTGGCCCTCGGTGAACACTTCGCTGTCCGCTAGATTATTCAGGGTTACTTATTTACCAGTTACACTACCAACTGCAATACCTTTGATTCCTATCTCAGCCTGCTGCTTAACCCTTTTGGGGATTTAATATTTGTCCCTTATTAAACTAATAAAAGTGTTGTATTTGTATTTCATTTTCAATAACGTTGTGTGCTTGACTCATCCTACTATTAGATGCCCAATAAACTTTGTCCAGCTAGAACCTTTTGGTCTTGTCCAGCTAGAACCTTTTGGTCAGGGCACCTTATGCTCTGTGAGATGAGTAAGTGGAGTGAACTAGTTAACCTGGCAGGAGCGGAACTGGTTGACCAGCAGTGTACACCTCTGAGGGTCCTTCCTGCCGTCCAGACTGTCCAGCTCAGTGGCCACTTGGTTCAGCTCTTCATCTGCATAGTAGAACTGGGCCAGCAGCTGTGGATCTGACCTCTGTAAATAAGAATTTTAAAAAGCTAATGTAACCAGATGGTCTAAAAAAATTAACCAATCAAAAACCAGATGATCAAACAAACTAGTGCTAAAGCAAGCAAGTATCAGGGTCCTTTAGTACAATGGTGACATACATATGACTTCAATTTAAAGATATTTCTTTTTGTTATTTTCAGACTTATGGAAATTGTCCATATATATATATATATATATATATATATATATATATATATACACACATTCTTTTTTTTTTTACTTTCCATTCAAACAATCTAGAAATAAATGTATCATGCTTTCCAGAAAAATATCAAGCAGCATAATATTTTCTGACTTCCTGAGAAGTCAATTAGCATATTATAATGTTTTAGATTGGTCATGTGATAACAAAGACAGTAATTTTGTCGCTGAAAATGCAGCTTTGCCATGGCAGAAATAAATTATGAGGACAACATTGCAATAATTATATAAAATTAAAACACATTTTCACCATATTACTGTTTTCACTGCGACTGAATAAATGCAGCTTCGGAGAACATAACAGATGTCTTTCAAAAACATTCTAAGATTGCCAATATTTGTCTATTTTTGACTAGCTCTATTTATTTTTAGAATACATTTCAGTGCAAAACCTCCAAAATGGGTGCAGTGAGTAATAATCAATGAACTTCCATGTGGTTACTAAAGTGTTAATGGCTGTTTTAATGTGTTGCTAGTCAACAGTCCAAGTCTCTGTGATATTTTGATTCTTAAATATTGCCCAGGTGTTTAAGGTTTGTTTTTATATTTTTTTTCCACTAAACACACCAAAGTTCTGTTCAATCATCTAACCCTAAACAAACAAAATTAAATAAAGGTCAGGTTTGCTTTAGCAAAAGCACTTTCTAATAAACGAAGCATAACTCTAGTTAGGTGTTATCTGCACACTGTGATATAGTACTTGGAGCCTCTGTTTATACTGTGAGCGTTTATAATCTGCACATGATTTTGCCTGAAAGTGGCACGTGGCTGGGACATGGACCCGAGCTGAGTATAAGCTGATTTAAACAGGTCAGGCCTATGATTCCCACACAGAAGAAATCAAACCATTGGAGATCAAAATCACACCGGGTAAACACATCAGGTAATACAAACATCTGGTAATCACTTTTCACTTTCAAAGTGATGAAAATAACGCCTGCCTAAATGTTATGTTAAATTATGGCTACCGTACAGATGTAAAATTGATTGGATGATAATGAGGACCTGTGTCAACAGTGACATATGTTTCTAAGCCCCAACCAAACATCTTGACCAATATTTTCTATTTTACTAATTTTGTAAACCTAATCATTTAGGGAGCGTCTGACACTGCAGGTAATTCCTGACGACAGCATGTTTGTGAAGAATGTATCCAAGTGAGTCAGAGTCATCGAGGTAGAACTGCCCCCGTGGACCCAGGCTTCTTTGACAACAATACCTCAAGGGATACTTTGGGTTTAATTCCAACAAAACACTTTTCTAACATCCTGAAAAGTGACCTTAATTTTCCCAGAAAGTCTTTAATGCACTAAACATCAGTCAACAACAAAACAGTCGCAAAAGACAACTCCATCAGTTGCCCGAAGCGTGGATTGCAAGAATCTTTCATCACTAAACACAATGTTAACTACAGTGAAATGTGCTTTTACAATTTGCAGACAGCAAGAAGGTTATGGGCCCCACAACGGGCAATTATAACTGCAATCTAAATATATTAATATATGCTTATATATTACATATTGAATATTTTAACAGAGAATCCCACACAGCTGTGATCAAGCCCATTCGTTACAAATTTATCTGAATGAACAGCAAAGGGCTGTGTTTCAAAACGTAGTTAAGATACTACCTAGACAGAAACGTTGCCATATGATTTCCAAAATAGCTGTCAACTTATGTAGGCAGGTCACATTTTATGACGTTCAGAATGATGTCTAAGTAGACAGCTCGCATCAAATAGCTGTTACAGAGCTTGTATTATACGACGACCTAAAATGCAGTGTAGGTAGGCTGCCCACATCATGCGATGTCCCAAACGCTGTCTAATTAACGTTAGACAGCTCGCTAGGTTTTGAAACACATACACTCTATCATAAAGCTAACGTTATATCATAAGTTTTTCTTAAAACTGAATAAATGGCAAGCTTACCTTTGGCTTATAAAGCCACTTTCGGAACCGATTCATCATTGGTCACCTCGCCAGTTTAGCGACAGCTCCGTACCAAACCCGAACCGGACCTTTAAACCCGCACACACAGCTAGCGCGCTAAGCTAGCGCCAGCTCTTTTACAAAGCCGCGTTGACAGTGTTACGTAGAGGCCAAAAAACAGACACAGGCAGTGTTAATCCACTATTAGTTAATCATGGGCTCGGACTCTGCCCTTATATCCAGCAGGCGAGCGGTTGTCTTTGTCCCCAAACACACGGGTTGCTCATGACTAAGCTATTGAGCTAGCGCTCAGTCTGACCACGGAAGTTGCGCTGCCTGGCTGATTACACTGGGGTTGCCAAACACTCTGGGGTTTATATA
>JAUYWG010000032.1:17272836-17301773 GCA_034779775.1 Enteromius afrohamiltoni
CTTTGGTTTTGCCCATGTTGCTACTTAGACTTTGGCTGATTGTGGGGTGCACAGGTGTCTTTATGACAGCTAACGACATCAAACAGGTGCTACTGATTCAGAATCATGAGCAGAGTGTAGCTGGACTGTTTAAAAGCTAAATAACAGGTCTTTGAGGGTCAGAAATCTGGCTGATAAGCTAGTGATCAAATACTTATTTGACACAGTTATTCCACAATAATGTGATTTCTCTTTGTAGACTCTGTCTCTCACAGTGAAAATGCACCTATGCTGAAAATTGTAGACCCCTCCATGATTTCTAAGTAAGAGAACTTAAAATTACAGGGTGATCAAATACTTATTGACCTCATTGTGTGTGTGTATATATATATATATATATATATATATATAGTGGCTGTCAAAATTAACATTGAAATCAGAGAACATTTTTAAATGTTACCTGTAATATATTATTTATATTAGCACAATTATATCACAAATAAATTCAAGTTGTCTGATACACGCACACAAAAAAAGAAAAAAAATGTTATAGCTGTCAAAGTTAGCTGTGATATTAAAGAATAGTTTAAAGTTAACTATACTGTTTTTATTATCACAGTTTATCCCCAAATAGACATGCACAGTCCACAGGAAAAAAATATAAATAAGACATTCATAAAATTCAATATTAAAATAAAAAAATCTGTAAGCACTAACATCAGATATTACTTAATTTTAACAGTAATACATAATTATCTTCACCAAAACAGCATAAATTAGTATTTATCCACACAAATATTGTAGTTATTTTTATATTTCAGGAAGGAGGTGATTATGTTTTGTGGTCCTTGGCAATGAAAAATTAGAAAAGCCATTGTTCAACACTAAATTTTAAGACATATGTTCACAGTCAAGCCACCAATGGCATCACACACATCACACAGCTGAAAATAAACAGAGTGACACAATAGAGTCTCACAGCACATAAACTGTACTAAAAGAGTCTCAAAGCAAACGCTGAGCATTTTGGGAAAAAACTAACAGAGCACAAAGAACATACAGTGATCTGAATGTAATAATAAATCACTAAAACTTCAAAATCGAAGGTAAAAATATTACAAATACAACCAAAAAACTATAATGTCTTAATACTAAAACTGACAAGCCGAAACAGCACTTTTTTACATTTTGAACAATGTTTTATTTAAAATCTGTTAACCTCTTTTTTTAGACACATTTTACTTAAAGTGTGGTCACTCTAAATGCCACTCGTTTTGCTAAATTATAAAACAAATGCAAATGATATAATGCATTCTTATTGCTATATGCTTAAGTGGTTTAACTGTATACATTTGAAGCCATGCAGTGTACATTATGTCTGATGACATTAGGCCTGTATGTGTCACCGTCCACACATACACTCCACAGCAAAGCTCTTAAAACTGTCTGACATCATCAAACCCAAGCCATCGACTGTGGCAGCAACACACACACTCGCCTAATGGCAACAGAGCTGACATTCAGCTGGGTCACGTCGGGACAAAGAAGCGATCTGTCTTTTCTTCCTCCCTCCATTCTACCCTCGGCTCTTGTTCTCACATGGCAGGGATGTCACAGGGAGCACCAAAACAAGGGATACAGGGAGAGAGAGATGAAGGGATGCAGAGGAGGGGCATCAAATGCAGAACAAAAGCATTGTTTGGACTCAAAGATGAGTTATTGTGTTGAGGAACCGTGTGCAGGAGTAGGAGTGAGGAACTGGGAGAGAGAGAAATTTGGGGCCATTGTTTCGTTCTTTCTCTCTGCCCCTGTCAATAGAGGAGGACAGGGAACGGGCCTCGTTTGGCTCATTCCAATGATTATGTGACCTAAAACACTCCCGGGGAGTGTTTGAGACTGTTTGCTGATAAGTTAGCATGACACACACACGGTCCTCTGGGTGGAGAGCGGTTTATTTACCCTGAGGAAACAGTCTGGCAGAGAAACCTTTGAGTGCTTTGAGCACACTTATTCTGGTCCATACTCAAGGAATACAAACCCAGACGAGATAGTTCAGTCAAGAATGAAGATGGTCTTGCCCTCATGTTGTTCCAAACGTATACATCTCTTTTTGTGGATCATAAAATGAAGGACGCACTTCGTCTGTACAGTTGCAGTGAACAGGTACTGAAGCTTCAAAAAGGACACAAAGTCATCATAAATGCGGTCCATGTGACTCGTACACTAGGCTACGTTTCTTTCAAAAAAGTCATGCAGTAGTGCATAACGTACAAAAGTTTAAAGACTAAAATTTAAAGGGATAAAATTAAAACGGTCATCATTTTTACTCACCTATCTCGTCTTAAAACTGACTGTTTCTTCTAAAAAAAAAAAAAAAAAAAAAAAAAGATTTTTTTAAAAAAAAAAAAAAAAAAAAAAACACCCACACAAACACAATCCATTATTAATACACTGCACAGTGGAGTTTTTTATTATTATTATAACTTTAAAGTGCACAAGAAACACTTTTTTATTGGTAATCCAAGCAAATAAAATGTTTTCGCAAGGGAAATGGAGTCAAGCGCATTGCATTATGGGAAGGTCTCAAGCGTTAAAGTAAAAGCTGAACATTTTTAAAGGCACAAAAAAATTCATGGAGACTAACATGAAAAACAACTTAATAGTATTACATATATACATAGTAAATAATACTCTCAGGTAAACATACTGCCATTCTGAGCACAGCCTGTGAATATATTAGGATGACTAGATTGGTTTAGTGCTTAGATTCCGGTTAATAAAAACATGTGGTTATAACAACCCCTCACTAATGAACAGCAGAGTCATTTAGCTGAATGCTTCAAGGCTCTTAAAAATCAATGCTCTTATCTGCAATCCAAACCAAGCAAGTACATTCAGCTCATGGGCTATTTTAATGAGCACTAATGGTTGAATTATTAATACTGTATTAATTTCACGTTAATTAAACTTGTATTAATTCATTGTAATTCCTTTCTAAAAGACTTCCACAGATGGGTGAAGCCTCTCCCACTGATGCTCGCTATTACTAGACTGTCACAGCAACACTTTAAAATTCTCTTTACAGTCTTAACTCTTGACAGAAGCACAGTGACAAAACCTGCCAGACTCATTTCAGAGAGGGTGAGCAAATAGTGGAGAAGAGAAAAGGAATTCTTTGAAGGAAGCGATGGAGAGTACAAAAGCGTGTGATGGAAAAAAGGGCTGGATAATTTAATTTTCCATCTTTGGTCACTGACAATAGATCCATTGCCCAATTCATTGGAAACCCAGTACGCTACAAACACACACTTCGACATGAATATGCACTCACATGATTATCTGTGCATAGACACACACTTAAAACGGCATAATATTGGGCATTCAACAGCTGCAAAATGTGTGAAATTCAACCATGAACTCGAGGGATCACATTCAAAGTACACAAAACAGACATAACATCCACAAAAACCATGGTAAAAAACACCCAAGGCAGTCAGATTGTGAAAAGCAATTTTATTTTAGCTCCGTATCATTGAAAGACTATTTACATGTTCATTTCCATTTTTCATTAAGTCGCACAATATCACAGCATTAAAATTCAGCGCATTAACATGCAGCAAAATATTGAAAAATGCTCCGCTGCCCAATAGGAATAAGACAAGCTGACATCAGGAGCCAATCAGAGCGCAGCGATCAATAGTAGTCCTCCAGATCTTGTTTTTCGCCCTGATTTTGAATCTGCTGCTGCTTTTTGTAAAGATCTGCAATCTGAAAGAGAAAGAATGATGTAGGAGATCTGAATAGCTCATTCTGAGAGGATGTGTTTGTGTGACTGTGCGTTTCCAACCATTGGGAGACAGGAATGAAAGAAAACCGAAATAAATGAACTGTGAAAATGAGGGGGAAAAGAAAGAAAGACAGTGTGGAGCGTAAAAAGATGGATTTCCTTTAACGGATCCACTCCACTTGCTCCACTAAATCACGATGTCACAATGCTCCGAACTATGCCAATGTCATCACGTTTGACTTTCAGAAGGAAAAACTACTTTAAATCTCACTCTTCCTGTCTCATATGCCATGGAACTACATCACACACACACACACAGCGCCACATCCTGCATTTTCCATACATTATGCACTTATGACATTTGCTTTTGAAAGGAACGTCCCATGTGGGGTAATTACTGTTGACTTCTACACTTGTGCTTTTTCTACTATATTCTTTATTTATAAAGAAATGTATGAATTAAATATTAATTATATATTTATTCATAAGTCATTTATATTCGATTCTATATTTTATTAGGCATTTCTCACTCATTTCAAAGTCAAAACGTCTTTGCTTTTACTTTTTCAAACCTCTTGGACACACTGCATTCTATTGGCCCTACAATGCATTTAATAAATGCAGAAACGATTTCACTTGTGTCTTGCTTTGCTGCATTTCACGTTACCTGTGACCCTGTGGTGGCATCTTCTGGCTTTTTGTCATCTCTGATCCTGAGGTACCGTGGGAAACGAAGCGAAATGCCTTTCTCTGGGTCCACCTGATGGCCAAGGAGAGAATGGCACCATAAAGAGCCAAAGTTAAGCACAATGAGCCAAGACCTCTAACCATGATCTCTACAACAAAAACAGCAGTCATCAAACACTGATTCAGCTTTTTGATTCACATGTGCGTGGTGTACTGACCAGTCCCATTGCTGCCTTGTAGACCGGAGACAGGGAAAGGTCAGCACATTTCACCTCCCACACTTGCACCGCCTCCAGCCACACATCCGGCTCTGCTGATTGGTCCACACGGTAATACGGACGTGGTTTAGGCAAGATGTGCTCCTGAGGTGGAGATTGCACATAAAGACATTGAACTATATATACAGCAACACAAACAACATGGAAACCAAAAAAGTGCAAATCTTGCTTTTTACCTTTAAGAAATTGTAATGTTGCTCCAGATCTTCATCTTTGAAGCCTGTTCCAATCTGTCAAAAATACACGAATGAATACATGACAAAAACATGACGTATTAATATATACTCAAATATTTGGGGTACGTTTTAATAAATACAATAAACTAATACTTTGATATAACAAGGGCAGATTAAAATGCTCAAAATCCAATGGTACAAAAACCAATATATTAGAATGCTTAAAGGATCATGTGACACTGAAGACTCTGAAAAGTTCATAAAATGTATTACAATAGAAAGCAGTTCTTGTAGTAATAATAATAAAAATTATAATAATAATTTCACAGTATTGAATAACATTTATCCATAAAGATTTTATTTGCAAAACTAGATAATAGAATAACAAAAATCATGTTTTTTCATTGTGCATTCCCACTGATCTCAATTAAACTTTAAAAAAAAAAATGTAAAAAAAATAAATAAACCCAAAAACTTAATAATCATGATTTTATTTTATATGTAAAAAAAAAATGACTTATCCGTTTTTGCACATATATCTCTATATCTATGAATGAATCAGACATTGCAAAAGAACTCATTACAAAATCTGCTGTAAGTGTTGATATATGTGCGTCATTAAATTAATAAAATCTGCATATGTTGCAATTACTTATCTTTAATCAAATTACTTATGTTTAATTTACTTGATTAAAAACTTGAATGGATTTAGTCTTTATTTTCCCTGGCACATACCTTGCAGACAGTCTGGAACTCCTCGTTATCCTCATCGTAGCAGGCCAGTAGAAATCCTCCATAGCTGCCTGCTCTCTTCCCCTTCCCCAGATAAGCACCAATCACGCAGAGATCCACTGTATCTCCAACACCCTCCAAATAGTCCTTCTTCAGCTGCAGAAACAGACCATTAGAAACAATACAGGGGACAAGCAAATGACAGTTGTGACAGCAGTATTAATAAGAAAAAAATAGCTAAACTACACGGCAAGAAAACAGTTTAAACTATGTGTGTCTTGCTGTGGAGTCCAAAAAATAATAATAGAACATTTTTAAAAATAAATATATATATATAAAAAACATTGAAACAAGATAACCGTACCAAAGAGGCAAAACAACTCAAAATTGTTATCGCTCTAGCCCATTTCAAATCTGTATAACTTTCATTCTTCAACTGAACTCAAAAAGAAATGTTTGGCACAATGACAGGCTCAGGTACCATTTACTTTTACCACACTGTTTTAATACAATGAACATCAATAGTGACTGAGGCTGTCATTCGGCTGAACATGTAGTGCTACGCGGAAAAAAGTCAGTCAAACAAGTCCTGAAGCATAAGGGCTTTTGAGACAATGATTTTAAGCAGGGAAAATAAAAGCATCTAGGGGTGTGAGACTAAATGTGAATTAAACATTTCTGTTAACAAAATATTTTTACTGCATTTTTGACGAGCCTAACAATACGAGTACAGTACAAGTATGAGAATACACAATATTCCACCAAAAACCAAAGTTTTACTTCGCATTGCTACGATAACATGTTTTTGGTAATCTGATGAGTGAAACACTCGCACAATAAGGTGTGCTTCATCTCATTTGAATGTTTTTTCTGTAATTTGGAATTTGATGGATGCATACCAAACAATTATTCACAACTAATGAATAGGTTTGGCATCAACGCAAGACGGATGCTTCACATTAGATACAACTGAGACAGAAAACAAGACGCTAATAACAAGAATACATTCTGAATTTGACTGGTCTGTAGTAACAATTAGTTGAACTCACTATTGACAAGTCAAGTTGCCTGGCAACCACAAACAAACTAGTTAAACCTGACTAAAACTCCCAACTGCAATCTTAAAGAAAAAACAATGTACACTAAAGATGTCTGCATTTTGTTGTCTTTAAAACACCATGGATATATCACATATATAAGGAACAGCAGTCTCATTTCAATGGTCAGAGTATATATTCATCATAACACTGAGCCTTAATGTGAGGATACAGACACAGGAGCAAGAGAAAAGCTTAATGGGGTGGAAATCACACTTTAATGACTTACACCTTCCTTCTGACTTTGAATACTAGTCTGGGTTTTATTTTTTAAACACAAAAGGATGATTCTGTCTGTCTAAGACTACAGCACCTTCTGCTCCTGCAGTCTTGCTTAAAAAAAGTGTTAAAAATAACTAACATTAAATATAAAAAGTATTTTCACTATGAATGTAAACAAGATACCTTGAGCCAGTTGTGGGAGCGTTTGGCGATCTCATAAGTTGCATTTTTTTCCAACGTCTTCACCATAAGGCCCTCGCAAGAATCTGCAAAACATTTCAAACTCCTTAAACAGAGATTAATAAGCAAATTCTGACTATTACTAATCCTGCTTATTGAGTAACACCTCACAGTGAGCAAATCAACTCTAAATGTCAGTCAATTATCAACTGGTTTTGGACACACACTTTTAAATGGCAAACAATAGAGTAAGTGTTTATTGTATAAAAGTACAAACACAACGGAGCCACAGTTTCAGATCTGTCATTCACGCACCTCGTACAGACTGCTCCAGGAACTCAGCAATGCTTTCCGTGTTGTCAGAGTCCAGGAATCGAGCAAAAACAAACTCTCCTTCTTTCTCCTCAAAACTCTCCCGAAGCAGAGCCCTGCGTTTGCTTAGAGGCTCTCGCACCAGAGACTGTGAAAGACAGACAAATAATTCACCGAAATAGCACAGCATGTAAAAAAGGGAGATTTCTGAGACATGCAAAATTATTCAAATGTGATAGGGTAAGAGCTTTTTATCATGGTCTTACCTCTCCGTTGAGGTAAAGCAGATCAAAGGCGTACACACACACCTGAACCTTGATCTCTGATGCATCCACATCCTGAAATACACACACAAACTTATGTACACTTTTAAATGCACAAAAACACATGAGTTTTTGCCCAAACTTCAAAGGTCTGTGAAATAAATAAAACAAGAGGCATTTTTTAGCTTAAGATTACTTTTTCAATTCAATTATTCAATCCAAATACACTTTATTGTTGGAATTCTTTCTGAAATTTGACTTTTTGGCATGAATTTTAAAGCATAACCTAATCAATCTAGCATCTGCATGCAAGCCTTCTGTCGCATGGCAAAATGTAATATTTCTTATACAAAATGTGAGAAGGGTCAGACATCAGGCAATTTAACACCACATACACTATCGCCAAAGAAGAGCTCGCCTTTACTAAATTTGTTTTCAAATGAAAGAAATCTGTTAATATACAATTTGTAATTGTGGTGCTCGGTTTTTGGTGTTTTTTTTTTGCTGGTGCTCCTAACTTTTTGAAGTTGGGAGCACCAGTGCTACCAAATAATAAAGTAAATTTCAAGCCCCGATACACATGTCATATGCAGGAGAAAAAAACCAAACAAAAATCTTGTTAAAAAGAGCATCACGATGCATCGGAGAATAAATTTTTTCTTCCAACCCTAATAGATATGATAATCAAAACTGAACAAATGTTGTTGTTGTTGTTTTTTAAGCAGAGTGTCTGAGGTACAAGCTGAAAAGGGACAGTCCTATTCTGGAAAAGGGGGAGGGGAACAGCAGCTCATTTGCATTTAAAGACATGCACAAAAACGAGCCATTTCTGTTTGCATTCAAAATGATATAATAAATGAGCTTTTAATAAACATCCCGATTTAATTTGTTAAACATGTCATTGGAGGACATTCTCTTTCCAAAAGCTACTGACAAAGCCAGACTAAACCTTGTTGTAGCCTATATGCTCCATTAATTTTTTTTTAGAAACCCCACACTTTTCTACTCCATTTTAAATGGTGTTCTTGCAACAATTTAATTCTATCTTTTACTCTACATTAAGCTGTTTCTCTGCTCAAAATGCTCTCTATTTTATCTCTTACCTTTCTCTTTCTTGTGGTGAGGACCTGAAATGGCTGGATTTGTTTCTTTTCTCTGTCCCAGGCCACCGCCTCCGAATCCAGAACACAGGAGTGTACGTTCTCTTTCTTCACCTGTGTGAGAGAGGCAAGGACATTTATTAAATCTACCATCAACACCTGAATAACTGGATCATCGACGCCGAGTAATGCCTCAGCCTGTAGATATGCCCCTCATAGCCATGACATCTTAAAATTACTTGTTTATAAGGTCACCTGAGCTTTAAACACTACCACTTCACCAACACATAACCCATCGAACCCCGAGGCTGCATGACATTTACAATTCAATAGATGTTACAAGTGCATATTGAGCTTGTGAGAGCTGAAGCAGAAGGTACGAGGCGGTTTTGTAAATGTTTATTATCCTCCCATATAATTGAATGCATTCACACAGCCAGTTTTGGGGATTGACAACGGAATTTAATAAAAGATGTGTCGGTTCATACAACAGCTTACAGGAACAGCTTGAACTCACTCTGTATGAATAACCAACCTCAAGCCTCTCTTCTATTCTCATGACTATTGAGAATATAACTTGTAACCATAGTGACAGTGACTAAAGGTCCATTCACACCAAGAACGATAACTGACTTCTTATTTTGGAGAACAGGGAAGTCCACACTAGATCTATAACGATAATGACATAGTGGAAAAATAAATGTTATTTTCTAGCTGATTAACAATTAAACATTGACAGACCGTTAGAGTCCACTTAAGCAAACATTTAAACCAGCAAGTGACTAAACTGCAGAATGCACTGACAGAAGCTTATTTGACAGTTTAAGTTTTTGGTGTAAACAACCTGTTGTTTTTTTAACAAGTGATGCTCAATCATCATCATCATTACATTACTGTTGGTTACCACAAAATAAACCCTCATATTCATAGTAATAAAAAAAAGGAAAGAAATGAAGGCTATGTTGAGACTTCAGTGCTTGGGGGAAGCTTATTTATTAAAGCACCTAAACTAACTCGGTTAAAAACATTTGTTATTTGAGCTGTAAATTGGTTTAAAGAGTTAGTTCACTCAAATTTAATTTAATTTTGTCATTAATTACTTCCCTTCATGTCGTTCCAAACCCATAAGACCTCCGTTCATTTTAGGAACACAAATGAAGATATTTTTGATGATATCAGTTATCAGACACTCCATAGACAGCAACACAGCTCAATGAACCCAGACCCAGAAACATAGTAGAAACACCCGTAAAACAGTCCATGTGACATCAGTGGATCAACTTCACGCTAGGAGAAAACTTTTTTTGAATCTTAATTTGTGTTCTGAAGATGAACAAAGGTCTTATGGGTTTGGAAAGACACGAGAGCGAGTAATTAATGACAGAATTTCCCTTATTGGCTGAACTAACCCTTTAAATCATTCTGTCATTTTACTGTTTATGGAACTTCAACTTACTGAACTTCTACAAAAGCTTCCTAGATTTTTCACATTAATTCTGTACCATGGAGAGTAGGGCTGCACGATTTGGGAAAAACGACACATTGCGATTATTAAGGTCAAAATTGCGATACGATATATATAAGTGGTTGGACTCAACTTGCTTGTTATCAAGGATAATGCACACACAGATTACTAACAATGCTGAAATCTATATTTCTCAACTGAGATACAGTGCAATCTAGCAACAACAAATTAAAACTAAATTGTACAAAATTAAATAACAGTAACACCTTTACATTACTGAATTAAATTACACTAAACTAACATTAAAATAAAATGAATAGGTCAAAAGTACAGATAAAAAAATACCCATTTTTATATTTTTACATGTTGTCCCAAAACATTTAAGCAGGATGTAACATATACTTAGTACATTTCTTTTGGTATCTCTTGTCCAGTGAGCCAATCATCTCCTCAAATTCCTCTTTGTTAATAGTGTGTTCACACCTGAGGCGACTTGGGCGAATAGATCTCACTATTTGCGTGTAGTTGGACGCTTGAACGCCGGTTTCACACTGCACACGTCAGCAGGGCGCAAGATTGAATGTCTTGTAACGTCCACGAATGCATTTTATTTAATATAATCGCAACATTTGCTTTTTGCGAATGCACTAATTGAGACTATAAAATTATTATTAATAAAGTATTTTAATGTCTGTGGTTCAGCAACAGCAAGTGCTTTAATGTAACCCAGATTTGTATTTATTTATATTTTATATTCTAATCATCATTATGTACTGTTAGTTAAACTTACTTTTTAGGAATTAATAAATAATTTTAATTAAATGATAATTAATAAGTCAAATTAACTTCTAGTTGGTACATATAAATGCATTTGTTCATCTTTTTCCATTACCAAGAATATTACCATATTTAGCGCTCCAAAACAGGGCCGACAACTATATTCTGCTGCTGAGTGAACATATTATTTCACTAAATGACATCTTGTTTACAACTCAGACAGTTTTGATTCTTGTAAAATAATTTGATACTTGCACAATAATGAGATTTTGCACTGAATATCAGACAACTGAGAAAGAGAAGGCAGAAAGAGATATTATGGTTCTGAGATTGGATATGGACACTGATAAGCAAAACAACGACATTTTCATTGATTTATCTGCGTGTGAGCTTGTGTCATTCATCAAATGCTTTCTTTGCTTTAGGGCTAGAATCCATTATTGCTTTCTTGTGAGGAGAACAGAGCAGGATGACAGAGGACAAATATGGCCTTTGAAAAAGAGAGAGTAAGAGACAGATACAGAGAGACTCGCAGAAACATTAAGAGAACGAGAGTCTGTAAGATTACAATCTGTTAGAATCTAACAGCATAACCAAACCAAGTTCTAAACCAAGTTAGTCTGAATTTCTGCAAAACATTTCGTCAGGCGCTTGGTTTTCTATTTTAGTCGTGTCATGTTGGGAACCTCCACCCACGCTGAAATCTCATTTGAACAGAGTCCCAAAATTGCTGCATATTCAACATCATATGTTCTGACTGGCAGTGGTTTTTCTTACTAATGGCTGGAATACATCACACAACTTTCGTCCAGATTTTTGCACAGATTTACAGTGTGCCGATGTTGGTTGCCAAGAGTCAAAAAAAAAAAACTGCAGACATTGAGCAGCAGATGTTGACAGATTTCACAGAAAATCAAGTGTTTTTAGAACATTAGTTTAATTTGGCATGCATCTTTTAGCAATGAGGTGCATATTTATAGTATTCAGAAAGCCTGGTAGTGTGTAATCCTCAGTGGTTTAGATTTGAAGTCCTGTACTGTATTCCAGCTTCAATACAAAGTAAAACTGTAGTCAGGTGCACACTGTAGGAGCTATTGTACAAACAGCTGTCAGAATGGACAGTACTAGTGAGATATTAGATTAAAGCCAAGGCAGACTGTGCAATACCAAACAGTAAGTTGCGACAGGCATTGCAAGCCCGTTTCAAGTCACCAGTTCATGTCAATTTTAAAATCGTACAATTTTTCTACATTTCTTTCGTGTTCATTTCAGTTTTCGTAATTTTAGCACTAAAACTTTTTTCAGTTAATTGTCAAAGCAACATTTATCATGTTAATTTACATTTTTCATCTCATTTATACCTCATGTTGTTTACTGGAAAATATTTGTAATAGTTTATTTTTTAAAACTCCGTATTAGTATAGCTTCAACCCCAAAATATTTTACATAAAACATGACCAACCTAGCCAGAGCCTCTCAGGCTAAGAATTCTTAGCAAAAGCAATTAATTGGGCATCAGTGAACATGTCACACTGAGGCTTAGGCAATCCCAGACTGCCATATGATAGAATCTTTTATTCGACAAATTTGCAAAATTGCACCTGTGTTTAAACAGAGACTTGCTTTTGTGTCTGATTTCTATTTATTTCTATATATCTGGATGCATATGGGTTACCTGCGGTATTCGTGAAATAATATCAGGGTATTTGCTTGTGTTGTCTTCTTGGTTTCGGCTAAAAATGCGCACCTCTCCATTCTCAAGAATATGGATCTGTTAAATGCAAACAAAAAAGCAATTAACATTTTAATCAACGACATTGCTATGGAAACCGCAGGTCACTTTTATGGCTGAGGCTCCACCTTGTGGATTAAGAATAAAATAACACACCTGAGCTCTCTCTCCGTCATATTTATACTCGCAGGTGAAAGATGCCTCATCGAAACGTTTCATTACCTCACCAACCCCTTTAGTCGGGTGAGCCAACATGGGCCGCAGGGGTACACCTGTAACAGACAATGCAGTTTAGTCTCATTCTAAACTTAATTTTCTATTTGTTGGTGGAAGAACTGAGCAAGTGGAGGGATGGGTCAGTACCTGGAGTAAGCTTGCAATGATTGGGAAGTTCCTCTATGCCCTCCCTCATCAACACAGGAATGATTGCATCATAATTTGGCATCTCACTGGGAGGAATAATATGAGTGAAAACATTATTTGTATGCATTGAGGTGATGTGTGGTAACTACAACACCTGTCCAATTTGTTAAAAATCAGACTTCCTGTAGGGTACAAATTATGCTAATACTCATTAAACAGGTACTTGGTATGCAGTGGGCACCTGCAGTCGTAATTGAAATATTGTTTGTAGTATATGGATAATTATCCCTCACAGCATCAGTTTGTGTTTGACAATCAGGTTGCGCTCATTCTGTGTATGTTAGCCAGTAGGGTAGAATCTTGAATTTTTTTTTTTCAGCCTTTTGACTGGACTTGTATAGTATAGGCATATTCATATATTCATCGCAACATGCATATCTTTTCACTAAACGTACAAGGAAGAATAATTTGTACATATCAATAGTTTATATACAGCTACGTTTTTGCAGTAATGTCTTCCAAAATCTTTGCTAATGAGCTCTATATCAGAGACCCAATTAAAATATTTTCTTTGAGTCGCAAGACAAGGAGGGTGAAACCTGTTTAGTTACATGGTCTTACAAACAATTAGCAAAATAAAAACTAAAATATGACCACAGCCAAGAAAATATTTCTTGATGTTATTTAGCCTTTTGGGGAAATCCGGTGTTTGTTTTTCTTATAGTTCCTTATTTTAGGGACAGTTTAGTGAAAAGGTTCGCACGCTCAGGGATTTCCTGCATTTCCAGCCAGCAAAGCAACATTTCAGCAAAATTTGAATAGTGTTTTTTATTTTTCCTAACAATTATTGCAGATTTAATATTGACACGCCTATTTAAAACTCTTTTGATTAGTGTCTTGCTGATATATAATACACACGCGCACACACTCACCAGTACGTCTGCTTCAGTATCAGTGCTTTCTCCTCCAGCCAGGTTCTCCTGTTTTCTGTACTCATTCCTTTTCCTGCATCCAGCACAGCTGGTGGGAACTCTGAACCAACACAAGAAAAACATATTAGTAACATTTCAGCACCGCTAAACTAAATAGGCACCTAATTAATATTTACATGTTTAAACGTTATTCATTTTTTATTCATCACAGCAAAGAGTAATCTAATTGCAAATGCCGAATGCCTGGAGGTTCTATCAATGCTCTGATTATGATGTGTGTTAATGCCAGTTTCATTAGGATCATTTCAAACCTTGGCCTGGGGGCGACAGACACACAGCCTGACTGAGAGCCGTGAGAACGCTCTGCTCAGCCAATCCGATCCGCAGCTTCCCTGCCAGTGACCTGCCAGTCACACAAGCACCCAATCAAACCAACATATTTCACTTCCGCATTAATATTCATATTAATCTGTCACCATACAGCAGTATAATCAAGGCCGGCAGCACATCATTTAGATTTAGCAAAAATCAACTGTCGTCTATAAATTAAATTCATTATTCAGTGTTTTTCAGAACGAACTGAACATTTCTGCATGGTTGGTCACATGAGAAATTTAAAAAGTCATAAGTGAGAGGTAAAATGACGCACCGCACAATGTATCGAGCCTCGGAAAACCGACACGCCACAAACAATCCCTTAATAATGTCAATCTTCTTATTCATTGCCTAACACAGAGAGGGAGGAAGCATATTTTCATTGAAAAAAATATACATTACATGGACAAAAATTTGTACATTTTTTTATTTTTATCAAAAGTGACAGACAAAAACATTCATGATGTCACAAACGATTTGTAATTGACATCAATGCTGTTCTTTTGAAATTTCTATGTTATGTTTCTATTTCTATGACTGTTATGATTTCCAAAAATATGAAGCAGGTAATTCATTTGAAATGAATAAGAAACATTTTTTTGAGCAGCAAATCAGCATATTAAAATAATTTATGAAGGATCATGTGACACTCAAGACTGGAGAAAATAGAGCAATAAATGTAAAAATATATGAATATACTAAGCTGTTGTATTAAATTGTAATAATATGTTCACAATATTGTTGTCATTACTGCATTTGTACTCACAGAGTTTCCACTCATGTTAGCAATCTCTTTCAGTTTGTTGAAAACGCCCCCTGCTGTCAGATTGGCTGGGGTAAACATCACTCTCTGGTTGCTGCGAGAACTTTCAGCAACCAATCCCAGGTCACCTTTCTCCTGAGCCTCCGCCTTGATTTTGTCCAGCTGTCGCCCTGGTAACAGAAGTTGAAAGTACAGGGGTCAGGCAAGGAGAAAGGTGAATGACAATAGGGGAAATACAAATTTCTTTACCAGTTGCTTGAGCGACAGCTTTCATCAGGACGGTCTCCCCAACACCCAGCTCCAGACCCTGATACGCAGGGCCGAGCTGATTCAGACATAGATACACACAGCACAACAGATCGTCTAAAAAAACAAAAACAAAAACAAAACACTGAACAGATGGAATGTATACTTCATTTTTGTGTTTTGCATGACATCATGATGTCTGCCTCCCTAACAGTAATTAATCTGCTCAGCTATTTACTACTTGGACAAAACGAAAGAAAAACAATCCCTGTCGGGCATAAATAATTAATAACCTCAATGAATTAAAGATACACACTCACCTGGAGAAAGCAGAATTACAGATCGCAGAAAGTTGGAAAGCGTTTCAATGTTCTTCAGCCTAAAAAAGGATTGAAATGTAACCGCTCTACACACTATTTTCAAATAGATGTAAGAGAAAACACATACACAATATATGCAGAACAATTCTACTCCATACCTGCCTGAATCCTCTTCAATCTTCTCAAAGGTGCGAGCGACAGCCAAATATGGCACTCTGAGAAAGAGATAAAAGAAAACATACAATGAAAACGTGTTTTCATAGAAAACGTGTCAATCAAACTTTACTGCTTTAGAAAAAAAACTACTCTGCCATTGTATTTAGCTTTGTGTTAATGCCTTGGGGGTACTTTTGTACCCTTATAACAAAGATATTAAGGAGTGTGGAGACAACACGTTTGCAAGCTTTACTCTGGTTCCCTTGACAGAGGAGCCAATAGGCTTTATCCATTAACTTTTGCATTTAAAAATAAAATTAAATTAGCTAGCAAAAGCTGATACGTACACATTTTTTTAATAAATATTGACTACACAAATGAACTACTCATAATTAATTTGAAACCTAAATACAATCAGAACACGTATACTATACGTGTCACACTACTACAAGTGAGAACAGTAGCAAAAATGCAACCTTTTTATTTTTTTACTAATAAAATACAGGCATTACTTTTGGCCCTTTATCCAGCAGGCGTGGTCAACAGGATGGTAATGTGCTCTGGAGGGATCGTACTGGCTTTGGACTGCAGAATCCACCCCCTTTCCACTGTTAAAACAATAAAGCTCATTCAAATGGAGTCCTTTTAAAACGAACAACAACATTTCTGAATTAAAATATTCCAAATCAGAATTTCAGCTTCAACCTTTTCTTCTCTTTCTGTTCAGCAGCATCAGAGATCTCTCCATCCTTCTTTTTTTCTCCCTCATTACGCTCCTCTTTTTCCAGTTTGACAGCCGCCTTTCTGGGAGCTACAAGAGATTGTTACATAATTACAGTTACATAATTTTCATAATTAGTGTAAAAAAAAAAGTGAAGCTAAAATGATGCAGGATTGGGATGTCTTGGGGTATGTAAATAATGCCAGTGTTCATTTTGGAGTGAACAACTCTTTAATTAAAAAAAAGGAAGATAACAAAGAGAAAGCAAGTACAAAAAGCTTACTAAAAAAGCTGCTGATGGGTTTCTTTTTGGCCGATCCCCCTTCATCTTCAGTGATTTTTTCTTTTTTAACTGCTTGTTCAGGACTTCCATCTTTCTTGTCTTCTTTCTTTTCTTTCTTTCCATTTTCTCCATTTATCTTTTTCTCCCGTTTTACCTTATTTTTTTCATTTTCTGTCATCTTATTGTTACCACTGTCCTCAGCTACGGTTGTTTTTTCTTCATCTTTCTCTTTCTGTTCCTCCACTGCCGTCATCTCTTCTGCGCTCTTCTCTTCCACCTCCATCACCTCATTGTCTGAGTTGGAGAGAGAAAGAAAAGAAACCGTGAGAAACACGCTAAGATAATGAAGATGTTATACTTGCACGCACAACTCATTTTACCTGTCTGTACAGGTGAGGCCTCAACTCGTGCCCTCTTACTCTCCTGACCTTGGTTGACCACCTCCTCCTCCTCTTTAGCCCCCTCTCCATCACTTCTGCTTTCCAGCTTCCTCTTAGGGAACTGCTTGCGGGCTAGAGAAAGGGAGAGGGATTTTAATCCCATATACTGTATTATATTTAATACATAAACTTTCCTTCCTGAAAATCCTGTGGTACACAATGTTTTTTTTTAAGTTAATAATTAAAGAAATACTTAATGATCAGTAGCACAAGAAGGAAAGTGAGAAGAAGAGACTAATACAGACCAGTCTTGCGTTTGGGAATGCCTGATGGCGATGTCGATGTCGGAGTTGCTGGAGTTCCCGGAGTACCAGAGGAAGCAGGGGTGACCACGGCAACAGAGGTATTCGACGGGACCGGAGTTGTCGGGGTTAAGGGAGTTTTTGGAGAAACCGGAGAGGAAACAGCCTTTGTAACATCAGATTTCTGCGTAATTGACATAGAAACAGAATTGTTAACAATACTGACAACTCATCATGGCTGAAACTCATGATAACTCAATAAATCTTACCTTCTCTGTCTTTACTGGTTTAACTTGACTCTGTTTTGGCACCTGCTCTTTAACTATCGGCTGATCTTCATCATCACTGTCTATGATTGCTCGACTGCGTTTATGAACCCTCTTTACTGGTGAATCACTTTCCTGCACCCCATTCTGAATTTTGAGAGGACTTTTTACAGGTCTGAGCAGAAGGAAGAGAGAAACATAATATAACATTATAACATTGCTTATTTTTTTTTAATATTCCTTCAACACCATAACTGTCACTGTTACCAAAGAGAACACACACAGAATCAACACAAAATGAGTTTAAAATGAGTCTACAACATTGTACTCAATTAGAAAAAAAAATCTTTAATTCAACAAATAAATATCACTTACTCGGTCTTTGCTTTGACCTGTCCATCACTCTTCTCCTTACTTTTCATTGGCTGAAAGAATGACCTGTAGGCGGGAAACAACATGATTTCATGTTATAAATATAAATTAGCTCCCTCAAGTTGATACGGTATTTTAATTTCTGACATAAAGAAATGTAAAGACATACAGTTTAAAGGAAAACCCTTACTGCCACAGTGTAAATTAGTTGGTTTAGGTTAAACATGGTCTTGTACCAGAATTAGACACAGCGGTGAATGTAACGTTAATATTCTGTGGTCAACATCACGGATAAAAAAAGAAGAGCAAGTCACACTTACGCTATACTTCGCTGCATCGTTGAGGTCTTGTACTGCTGATACTAAATAAACGCGGAATATATATATTTTATATATATTTTGGCGTGTTATTAAAATTCCTGAAGCATCAATGTTTTCTTCCGCGCGCTTAACTCTGTATGATTCGGCGCCAAAGTGACGTCGATCCCGCAGACTTCTTCTTCTTCTTTGGATTTTTAACGGCGGCTTGCACCCGTAAAGCGTTGCACTACCGCCACCTTCTGGTTGCTTCTCCGCTCTATTTCCAGATTTTTCTTGCCTTGCCCAATCACCCCACTTTTCAATACATATTTTATCTCTTCCCTAACCAACCCATCTTTTCTCAATTCTTCCATCATTTTCCTCCTTTGTTCTTCATATCTTCTGCAATTTATAAGTACATGTTCTATGGTTTCAAGTGTCTGACACACCTCACAAAACCAGTAGAATGCTTCCCTATAATGTATAATGCACTATTCATGTAACTGTGCCCAATTCTTAGTCTTGTCATCACTGTTTCCTCTCTTCTAGTCCCTCCTCCCCAGTTCCTCTGTACCAACTTTATTTTTAATACCACACAAATGTCTCCCTTTGGTTTTACCTATCCCACGGCTGTTGCCATTCTTTTACAGCTTCTTTCCAAACTACACTTTTCCCTTCATCCTTTGACATCTTTATGCTTACTTCAATATTATCTTTTTTAGTTGCTTGCTAGGCTAACTTATCCACCCTCCCAATTTCCCAAAATACCTATGTTAGCAGGAATCCAAATAAGTTGAATCTCTTTACCTTTTTCTTTTATTCTCATACATGTTATAAATATTGCATACAGCAGATCCTGGTGACTTTTGGACACACCTGATCTGAGACTGTACAGAGCTGACAATCACTTCCAATTAGGATTTTACTTATTTTTTCCTCCTTTCCAATCCATTCTAATGCCATCATGATGGCATATAGTTCAACTGTATACACACTCAAATCATTTGATGTTCTTTTGCTGAACAATTGCTGATCCTGTTCTTCCAATTTCAGATTCCTTTAATCCGTCTGTATAAATCTGAATATAGTTTCTATATTCGTCTTTCACATATCTATAATATTCATCTACTAGGTATATATTATTGTTTATTGATTTGACGCAATTTAAAATCAACTTTCATGGTTTCCATTGGTAATAGTCAGGTCAGACAGAACCTGGACAGAACTCTTTTTCAGCCACCCCCAAATCTCTAGCTCATCTCCTACCCACCCAAAACTATTCTTTTGTACCCTTTCCTTTTCCCAACAAGGTTTTTATGTCCCTTCAGATTAATCCAATACTTTACAAGCGGTTCGTTCCCGCAGACGACAGATACAATGCTGTTTATTTGGTACAAAAGCATTTGAGTGCCGTCTGTTGGATTGGATGTATTGGATGCAGCAGTGTGTTGTTAGGAAAGATGACTCTTGCTTTGTTTTTTACTGAACTTCAGTGTTTTCACAGGCTCATACTGCCATTAAAATAATAAATATTAATAATAATATGTTTTCTTCTAGGTAATTGTTTTTCAGCCTTCTCCTTCTATTGTTTACTTCCAAAACTAGTCTAAACCTCTTAATCAACAATCTGCATTCACACATGTGCGTGTGTGGTCCAGGTAGTGGTCCCTCCCTGTTCAAGCTGGTTGTTTAGGTGAACCCCGTATGAAGAAAACAAGGCTGTCAACATACTTTAAATCCTTCATGTGTTAGATATGACGCAAACAACATGCTGACTTAATGATGTACTTTAACTTTCTGCATTAGTCACACTCACGTGTGATGTCGAAACGGTTGCTAACACAGAAGTAGATATCTGAATTCTTTTTCTTTTTCTTTTGTTTTTCTGCCTAAATATTTATATTTAAACACTATTTGCTATTTCCACACCTGTGATGATATGTATGAATCTGGTTGTGGTATTCCTGGAAAAAAAACTGAGCAGACTAGTTCCCATACAGACTTACAGAAAGATACAGAAAGAAGTCTAAAATATGATTGCACAACAAACACACAGAGGATTGTAAGCAAATGACTAATAGATAAAAATGTATAGGAAATAGAAAATTGATATGCCCATAGTATTAAATGATTTAAAACAGGTCTCATTCATGATCGAACATACAACAGTGTTTTGTCCGGTTAATTTATACATACAAGAAATGAAAGACACAACATTCACGTGAGCTCAGTCATGTTCATTTTCACTTTTGTTTTATACATTTTCCATTGCAGTGCTGGGAAATTGGAAAATGCAGGCAGATTACGTAATACAGGTGTGTTTTTATGGATGCATATAAACAGTCTGCTAGTTCCCTTCTAAACACAAGTTTTTGTTTTGAGGTATTGAAGGTCTAATAATGGCTGTAAAGGAACTGGCGATACTTGTGGTGTGTTCTTTTATTGTCTGTACTGGGAATGAATTCTTCACTTCAACAGGTATATTGTTTATTTTGCATTTAAATTTTTACATTTGAGTTTATTCATTTTTAATTGTTATTTTACTGTTTTGTTTACAATTAAATAATTTTCTTTATGAATTTGTGAGGCACTTCTGCCAATAATCTGATTTACAATCAGATTTACAAATGATTTAATCACTGAAAATGATTAACTTTCTCTTTTGTTTCGTATATCGATTTAACCTTTCTCATATACCTCCAGTTATGTTGACAAAATAAATAAAAGCAAAAAATTAAAAGTTCTTTTGACAATAAAATGTAGATGTAATTGTTTTCTAGAAAAAATCTCACATCTTTTTGAGGAGGAGAAATTCCTTCTGGATGTCTTCAGTTGGTACATTGATGCTGAAGAAGAAGTTATTAAGAAAATGAAGAGGTGAAAACTCCTTATATAACCCATAAAATTATTTTTATTAAAAAGTTTTCGCAACAAGCATGGTGTAGGAAACAAATTGTGACAATAATCTTATATCTAGAAATAGATCAAGATATTATTAAAATCATTTTTTAATCCATCCAGCCTTCTTCTGGCTCTTCAACTGCGCACATATTTAAATCCTCTGTACTCTGAGGAAATACAAGACCCTGTAGCAGCTTTCAAACTCCTCATGCGACTGAGATCTGACTGGTTAGGCATTGAAAAATACACTCTGAGGAGTCTTCATGAATGTGAGATCCTATTTTTTTGTTTTTTTTGTTTTAAAGAAGCTTTAAAGATATATGTATATAATTTAACTTTTTCTTATGAAGCTATTAACAATGCAGTTATTTATGTATCTGTTCTCATATTTAAAAATCAGACAACGTGTATCAGATGCTGCTGGAATATGCACAGATCCCACAGGTAGAGGATGTGGTGGGTGCAGCTTTAGGACTGATTGGTGTTCAAGACCTCTACAAACTCTACCCCCACAACATCACAAAGGGTGAACTCTCTGCACCAACGTGGTTTCATTGCAAAAGTTTCACTTTTTTTTTTCTTTCAAAAGAAGTTCCAATTTGATTTATGCTACTGAATCATTTCTCTTTTCACAGAAGTTTCTTTAAATGCAGATGAAGCTCACATTGTTGGGTTGGTCGCTTATTACGAGAACAAATTCCAGCATGCCTTTCTCTGGTTTATGTACAGTCTGGACAGATTAACAGAATACTCAACTGTCACTGAGAAAGAGTTGCTCTTTAATCTTAGTAACTCAGCCTATCATTTTGGTAGCCTGCCTGTGGCAATCTACTTCAGCCAACGGCTTTCAAATCTGGGTGAGTTTATGGTGACATGAAGTTTAATACTAATAATTTTATATCAGAAGTCAGAAAGAGCTTTGTTAACAAGTATTTTTACTCAAACAAGGAATTTGATTTGAAGACAGGAACAGTGCAACACTGCAACATACATGATGAGTGCAGACATAACATAACATAATAGAAATGGAATAACACTATATAAGAAGAAGAAAAAATAAAATAATAATGACAATAATGCACAAAATGTATTTGTTTAAAAGACTGCACAGATATGTTATTTATACAAGTGTAAAGTTTAGAAATGTACATATTTCAAATTATAAATATGTCAGTTATGACGGACAATGTATAATTATGGAACTTATAATTGTTCAGGCTGAAGGTAGCCTGTCGGGAAAAGTCAGACAACTTTGTGATCAGACATTTTAAGTCTTGAATATCTTTGATTCAGACCCAACTAACAATGAAGTCAAAGATCAGCTGAACCTGTATAGACGCCTTCGCTACCAGAGAGAATTTAACCCAGACATATTCACGCTTAACCCAAAGTCAAGTAACTCCTACGAGGCACTGTGCAGAGGAGAGACTTATAAGAGGGCAAGTGCAATGGCTCAACTTAAAAAAAAAAATTCTCCATGAAATTACAAACATTCAGTGTGAAGCTTTGTGTGTGTGTTGATTGGATGTTTATTGTATTTGATCAAATCAGACCGCCAGGAGGCAGAGGGCGCTGTCCTGTAGATACAGCACAGGTGGAGGAAACCCTAGACTGATGTATGCACCAGTGAAAGAGGAAATGGAATGGGACGAGCCTCGAATCATCAGATATCATGATATTATTTCAGACCAAGAGATAGAGATCCTGAAGAATATCTCCAGACCTCAAGTGAATATCTAACACACACAAATTAAATTAAATTTAATCTTTAATCTAAAATTTAATCTATTATCTTGTTAATACTTTTGATGATGTTTATATTTCATATATATAGTATATATTAATATATATTTATTTATATTTATGAATATTTATTTCTTTTGAAAGTTGTATGGCCTCTTAATTCTAGTGAAGCCAAATCTTGATGTGATGATGATATTGTCAAGAACTGTGTTTCTATCTTTGTGGCAGTTGGAAGACTTGATGAGAGGCTTTTTCTTTGTTTTGACAATGTTCCAAAGTGAGGTTCCTAAAAAAATGATTGAACATCACTGAATTGAACTGCTTTCAGGCCAGACTTAGCATATGATATTTGGTTGCCCATATCATTTTATTGTGTGTGTGTGTGTATATATATATATATATAATATATTTGATGTTTCATTTACCTTTTGTGGCCTTCTGCAGCTTTCTAGGTCTGAGACTAAGGGGGGGGTGTCTAAGATCCGTACTTCTCAAAGGTTATAATCTAATCTTAAATTTAACATTGTAACAAATTGAATCTAATTATAAAGTGTTAAAAAATAATTTCTTTATTTACAGTGTTTTTCTAGAGGAAGACTATCCTGTGGTTGCTCGAGTCAATCAGAGGATTGCAGACATCACAGGACTCTCCATGGAATCAGCTGAAGACCTACATGTATGGTCATAGTAAATAAGAAATCACCTGTTTATCACATAACATAACAATAACCATAACCATAACATTACCATACCATACCATAACATACCATAACATAACAACATAATACACTATTATTCCAGGCAACATTGGTTTAAGAGCTTTGAGGGCTTATATTATATTTTCATGTAATAATTTAATATTTAGCTCGTCTATTGAACTTTAGTCTAATTTCAGGATTAGCATGCATTTTCCTGAAATATTATGTGTTGTTTTGGCTGAAATGTTTGCAATCATTTTCAGGTTCAGAATTATGGCATTGGTGGCAAATATGAACCACATTATGATGAATCGGTAAGATAAAGCCATTATATAAATTTGGCCTATACAGTATTTGCTAGGGCTGGGTGATATATTTATATCTTTTCTTTCATGTTTCACTTGATTGGTAAACAGTTTGTTGGTATAATTATAATATTGTAATATTGTATAATTATTATTTGTTGGTATACATATACTCAGCTGTAGAATTTTTCACATTTCCTTTACCAAGGCTCACTTTTAGGTCTTCAAACATAATAGCTCTGTTCTGTGTTACTGAGAAACAAATAACATTCCAATTAACCAATCAAATAATTACAAGACAACATCAATTTGGCCTATACAGTATTTGCTATGAATTCCCTTGTGTTAAATAATATAGCTACTTGAACTTTCCCATTGCCCCAGATCTTTTCTTTCGTGTGTCACTTGATTGGTAAAAAGTTTGTTGGTGGTGACAACACAATCCTGTATAATTATTATTTGTTGGTATAGATTATATTCTAATATATTCATATTAATAAATTTTCTTAACCGAGGCTCACTTTTAGGTCTTCAAACGGAATAGCTCTATTCTGCTTTACTGAGAGATTGATAACATTCCAATTAACCAATCAAATCATTACAAGATAACTTAACTATGCTTACTGTAATCTCACAGGATCCTACAAATGGAAGGATTGCTACGTTCTTAATTTATGTATGTTTTGCACTCCAAATTCCATTGCAATATTATTTCAAATTTGCCAAAAAATACCTGCATTGCACAATAAATGTGTTCTTGCTGTAGATGAGTGATGTGGAGACAGGAGGTGCCACTGTGTTTCCTAAAGTCAGAGTTGCATTAAAGCCAGAAAAAGTAAACCTTTAAAATTACAGATCTATATGGTATATTAGAATAATTTATATTAAAGTCACACATCAATTTTCTACTGCTTAAGGGTTCAGCTGTGTTTTGGTACAACCTCCATAAGGACGGAAGTGTGGATTTAAATACACTGCATGCTGGATGCCCTGTGTTGAGGGGAAACAAATGGGGTAGGTTAACTTAAATTTTTTAATGAGTACATGTAACTTTAATTTTATATGACAATGAGCTATATTTGCTGTCTTTTCAGTGGCTAATAAATGGATCCATGAGTTTGGACAGGAGTTCAGGAGACCCTGTTCTTTGTCAAACTGGAATTGAAATCACTGAGAAATCATATGAAGTGTATCTGTAGAAGTATGTTGTATTTATTTGGTGTTTTTGTATTTATGGTACTGTAAACTTTAACTGTGATTTATTGCTGTCTATCTACCAGTAATGTTAATAATAATTGTAATATACACTAAAAAGTGCAATAGATTAGGCTGTGTTCTCTGCAGTTGTATTTAATGCATAATTTTTACACGTTTCCCCTTCGGTCTGTGTTGAAAGGATAATTTATATGTGTTAGTTTTGTGGTATGTTGTGTAATGTGTTTAGCTGGCAGGCAGTAGTTGTTATTTATGTGTGTGTGTGTGAACCTCGCATGCAGAAAACAAGCCTGTCAACATACCTCAACAACTCTCACAGAAACACAAACAGTAATCCAAGAATAATAATTTTGGAAATTATATAACTGAATACATTAAAAAAGTAACCCTTTTTAAGGAGTTATTGTCTTTCTTATCATGTGGTTTAATATTATTTATGTGACTTTTAGGCTAGTTTTTAGGGCACAATATACACATTGCACTGAACTGGACCATACTGAACTTGCTAAGAACAACAACTTTGAAAAAACTGTTTAAAGTTGTGCTCAGAATCTGCTGGGCAGACTGGTTATCTTTTATATATCAAACACTTGTGTAAATAACAGCTCTCGGGTTCAGAAGCATTCTTTTTACTTAATTGGATGCCCTGTTTAATTAACTGTCCTTGGAACTTTTCAAAGAAGCAAAATACAAAAAACAAAATAAAAGGCATGTGAAATAACAGAACCTATAAAACCTTTATCATAATAATATTCTGGAATAATATGTAAGTCTATAGCATATTAATGCTACACACAGAAATTGTAACTATAAATATTGTTAACAACATATAGTCATTGTAATTAGATATATCAATATATTGTATTAATTTAAAGTCATTCAAGTCAATTCAAGATTTTCTTGGAACAAACTTTTAGGAACTGTATAATTACATCAAACAATGACTGCATCTAATCATTATTAGTCTTGGGCTCAGTAAAACAGAAAATATAATAAAGTCAATTACTGTAATCTTTCATTTTACTTTTAGTTTCTGAATTAGTCATGGATCAGATGTCAATGTTATACAGGAGTGAATGTTGACCCATCATCCTGCAACAATGCAATGAAAAGAACACTGTTAAGGTTGACCCATTGGTAGCATAAGAACGGGTCTTAATAATATTCTAGTTTGTAATTTAAGATGTCTATTCATTTCTATCATGATTTTACCCTTTGTGATCTCCAATTGTACAAAAGTATATTCTGAACTGCAATAATATCACATTTGTGTCATGTTTTTAAGATCTTTATGTATTTTTGCTTCCATGGTGTGTTTCAGCTTCGATTAGTTGTTGTTTCATTGCTTGTTTCAGTTACTATCATGTCCACTGTTTGTTTACATGTTTGTTTACCAAATGTGTATATCAACCCTCAAGTTGCAGTTGTTTGTTCTTTTCTGTGTTGGTTTGCTGTGTTTTTTGTTAAATTGCTCTCCAGTCTCCAGCCTGTTTTGTTTTGTTTATGATAGTAAAAATCACTCCTTCAATTAGATCCTCCTTGTTCCTGCTGAGCTTATTAATGCAAGGTTTCACTTTTGTTTTTGATCTCAGGCAATTGGATTACTGAGAAACTGTCAGGTTGTCAGATACAAGTATGTCTCTGAAACGATGCAAATAAATGACCTGCAGTCCTGTTCTCCAGTACTAGTTTTTTTTTACTTTTATGATAAAAATCACTGCTTCGATTATATCTTGTCTCCTTGTTCCTGCTCACCTCATTAAAGTAAGGTTTTACTTTTGTTTTTAATCACAGACAATTGGATTACTGAGAAAATGTCAGGTGGTCAGGTACAGGTGTGTCCTTGAAAAGAAGCAAATAAATGACCTGCGTTAAAGTTTTACTTCAAGATACTGTCTTCAAGTTGTTTCTAATGGCTGTAAAAGAATTGACATTTGTGTTGTGTTTTTGGACTGTCTGTACTGCTGAGCATGAATTCTCATCAACTGTATACTGTTTGTATTTTATAGTATACTGTTCCCATGACAAGTTCACTGTATGAATACATTTGTCAGACTTTTGAGTTAACAGCTTTAGCAAGTTTTTGGCAAAACTTTTAATCTGACTAAACAATATTAAGTTTGATTCAGAAGATTCCTAAGTTTGAATATTCCTAAGTTGACTTACCTTCATCCTGTTAAAAAATACTTTGTTGATTTCTTACCTCCGTGTCAGTCCGCTTCCTAACATTACCTGAGTGGATCAATCCAGCATTCATGTCTCAGTGATTCATCAAAGTTTATTTTACAGTATACGTTATTTTACAATAGTTTGAAATCTAGACAAAGCAGTATGTACTCCACTTCTGGACTTGCTTTTGCTTTTGGTTATAGTTTGGTTGGGCAGGTGTGTTTCTAAAAAGATGCATATAAATGGTCTGTATTTAAGTTCAATTTCACTTTGAGACATAACCAAAACAAATTGTGTTTTTGGGTATTAAAGCCATAAAGGAACTGATATTTGTGGTGTGTTTTTGGACTGCCTGTGGGCATTAATTCTTATATCAGGTTATTGAGTATATTTCAGTTCAATATAAATTTATTTCACTTGTTTGTAATTCTTAATGTTATAGGCCCACAATAGTTTAGTTCTTGGATTTTTGTGTAAAACTTTGGGTAAAAATGGCAATGGTTTAAAAAAACATTTTCCTTGCATCTCTAATTATATAAAATGAATGCATAAAAGCATAATTCTAATGCAATTTGATTTCTAATGCAAGCTCCTCGGTCATGGCGATGACCTGGCCTGAGCCTAGGGGGCACCCATCTAGGGCTTCCACTGCCACCCGGGAATGACATGAAACAAGAGGAAGGAGGTAGGTGTTACCAAACGTCTCATCCACGAAGTTTCCAGCAGCACCAGAGTCTATCAAAGCTTTTGTGACTATACAGACATCCTTAAAGCTTAAATTTACCATGACTTCGAGTGTCTTGTTAGAAAAGATTGCACTCACCCGGGGGTTCTCTTGTCGTTCAGGTCGTGTGGGACAATTAAGTTGTAGATGACCAGACAGACCACAGTAAAGGCACAGCTTTTCTCGAAAGTGACGATTACGTTCTTCTAGGGTCAATTGTGTGTATCCAACTTGCATGGGTTCTGGTGAGTTGGACGGTGGCAGTGGTTGAAATGATCGTGGAGTGCATCGATTGCGTCGTGGCCGCAGCATATTATCCAGTGCAATGGCCAGGTTCATGTAAGCGTCCAGAGATAATCCTTCGTCCCGACAGGCCAATTCGGACTGAAGTTCATCACATAGTGCTCTACGGTAAATGGTCTTTAGGGGTTAGGGTGGCCAGCCAGTTTGTGCTGCTAGGTTCCGAAATGACAACGTGATTAAGTCAGCTGCAGTCATATTACCTTGCCTTAAAGCCATCAAATCATCCTCCAGGTCAGGTTTTTAGGTCCGATAATTAATACCTCTGTTTTGTCAGAATTTAACAGTAAGAAGTTACTTGACATCCAATTTTTTAT
>JAUYWG010000032.1:17301873-17338271 GCA_034779775.1 Enteromius afrohamiltoni
GCCTTGTCCCAACTTTTTTGGGATTTGTTGACACCATGACATTTTGATTCACCATATTTTTCCCTTAAAATGATACACTTTCTCAGTTTAAACTTTTGATCTGTCATCTATGTTGTATTCTGAATAAAATATTGACATTTGCCATCTCCACATCATTGCATTCAGTTTTTATTCACAATTTGTTTAGTATCCCAACTTTTTTGGAATCCGGTTTGTATTTTGTTCAATGACTGAAAAAACAGTCTGTGGCAAACAAGAGTATCAAACAAGGTTCAAACAATTATCAAACAATTAAACAAGGTTTTCTGGGACATTAAATGCCTTCACTCTCATCTCCTGACTGGTGTTTATAATGCCGATCTTAAAAACCATTCTATCACCAAATCTCAAGGAAATTATTTTATTATTTTTTTTTTTAAATAAAAGGTAAAAAGAGCTAAAAAAAAATAAATAGGAAAATCTCTGAAATCATGTGACCATGGTGTAGTAGTTCATAGCCTATATTTAGCTTTTTATTTTATTAATTATTTTTTTATTTTATTAATTGTGAAAATAATGTAGGAATAATGTTGGTCACAGAGTTTATTTTTGTAATAATCCAAAATCCAATGGAAAATCCTACTTGGGTTTTTGTTGAGGGAACCAAGGTGATGCTAACTCCTGGGCAAGCCTACAAAAATCTGTTGCTTTGTCCGCATGCTCAAACAAACAGAGCAATGTTTTGACAAGAGCCATAGGTATAAGGGAATCAGTCAACAAGCAGTTTAATAGTCTTTAAGCAATAAGCCAAGACAGGATGTTAAAATGTTATGGGACATAAAATGGAAAAAATGACAGCCCGCAAAAGAAGCGAAAGCTGTATATAGGAGGTGCTGACAGAGAGAATAGATGTTAACTTATTTGCCATCTAATAAAAGAGTTTGATTTATCTGGTACATGAGAAATGTATGTCGGCTGAAAAATACTCACACTTTTCTGCAATGGGGGCATCGAGCCAGTGTCCTGTCAGTAAATTCGGTCCACTGAAACGTTGAGAAAGTGGTTGCTAATGTGAGGCAGTAGCATAAATAAAACAAGAATAAACAGCCATCTGATATTCGACTTGTTGCTGAACCTAAGCCGAGGGATTCGGTCAAGATGTCACTGCAGAGGATAATGATACAGTATGATGTTGCTGTATTATGCGTGCATGTACCAGGAAAGTGTTGTTGCAGTGTCCGCAGGAAACTCTAGCTCCAGCAGGTTGTGGTTCTGGACTGGCTGGACCCGGATGGACGGGCCCTAAATTTATGATCCTCTTACTAGGCAAGACAAGCGAAGAAACACATGTAATTCTCCACATGCAAAATACTGACTGTGGCAAGATGACATTTATTAGTTTAACTTTGTCTCCTTCTGTTCTCTCTCTCTTACCAATAAGGCCGAGGACAGGCGATCCTTTGGGACGTGACCTTGCAGATGAGAAGACAGTTACAAGGACACCGCACATATTTCTTCCCTGAAGGGGCATTCTTTATGGGCTGGAGAGAATAAAGGTTAATGAAAAAAACACAGAAAGGATTAAAATAACTCTGGCAACTTAAAATGAAAGTTTGTGTGTTTACTTACTATATACAGTGACTCAAATCAAAATAATTCTACTGTATATAATTCTGAATCATTCAATGTATATACACTACCGTTTTAAATTTAAAACAGTCTTGGTGAGCAGAAGACCTGACCCTAAACTTTTGAATGGTAGTGCATTAATATTTGCTGACAAAAGCCCATAAACCAATTTAAGTAAGTCAATTACTCAATTTGTGCATATTCTTGACACTGATAGAACTGTATTGCTTACAGGCATGACCAGTAACGGCATTGTGAATACTAATACTAAACTAATTAATCCATCCTGATTTTATTAAATCATGTAAAGTGTACTTGTGCTCTCTCCTAACTCACTGTAGCTTCATTGCAGACTCCACACTTGACCACATGTTGGTGAATTTTGCCCTCGACACTGATGAGCGACTGGCAAACCCTACAGCTGATGACTGGAGCACTGCCACTCTCTGGAGACGTCAGGGGGGAATACGGTGGAGGGTTCTCGGTCATCAACACAGGTGGTTGAGTCGAGCTCGGGAATGGAGGAAAGCCTGAAAAGGAAGAGATTGCATCACAGGTTATTGCATGAACATTCATGCAAGTTTTGAATGAAATTAAAACACAACCTATTTATGATCAAAATGCATGTTAGAGACCTTATTGTGAATGGTTTATCCGTATATGTGTAACAATTAATTTTTTTACAATCACAACTTCAATGCTGTCATTGTTTCATTTATACACTCATCCTTACTTTTTGTATAACAGCATTATTGTTTCAGTTTAGCAAAGATACTGAAAACACTGGCTTATAAAACACTGTAAAAGTTTCATTTACTTCTGAAAGTTTAAAATGAACACTGAAACTTTGGGAAGGTGAAACTGTTCTCTGTCACCGAGGCCATTAGGATTAACAAGAAAATCAGATTTGGTCTCGAGATCTGCTGAAAGGAGCTTTATAAGAAGACTGCTGGAATGTGCCTAGTAAATCATGTACACATTTGCCAGTAATTGTGGGGGCCACATTTTTTAAAAAATGTCCTCACAAATATGTTACAACTGATTATTGAGGATATTTTTTTATCTTTTCTGAAAGCTAAGAAAACAGGAAGTAATAAACCCAACGTCAGTATGATAAAACTTAAATATTGTTATGATCAAATTTCACCTACATCATCACATCAGTTAAAAATCGCCACCCCAACATCATCAGCACGCCCTTTAGTAACTTTATATTGGTCCCGCCCGCTCTGCGTAATGATTGGTTGTGGAGTCCTCAGGCAATAATTTCAGGCTTTCTGAATGGTCCGAGGTCGTGCTTATCATCTGTGTTTGGGTGTAGCTGGAGTTAGTGGATACGGCACATTACTGTAAATGTGTAATGCAAAGACACTAATAAACGTGGTTAAATAGGGACAATGGGACCCCTTGTACAATCGTCTTCAGTCACAAGACTAGTTTTAAGAAAATATTGCCATGTTATCATTATAATTTGTCGCGGGAAGGCCGATAACAACAGTAAACAGACCTCAACAACTGTGATGTTCATTCATTAATTAGCTGCGTAACAGCCTCTCTGATGGGTAACAAAAATATGCGAAGATTAATGCAACGTTGTCTTACAAAAGAATATCATCCTCCGGACGCAAGTGCATCATACGCAACTGCATTAGATGCTGAGGAGCACATATCTGCACGTATGTGCCTCTCCAATGCGAAAACCATTCGCTCAGCTCCTGTCTCCATAGTCACCGGCATGCAAAATAAAGCACGAATAACAGCACAGAAATCCCACCGAATCCAGAGCGTAGTAAATGCACTGGTGTGCGTGAGTGTGTGTGTGCGCGCGCGGCCCGTGACAGCGCAGAAAAGCGCCGCGCTCGCTGATGTTACTCACTCTGCGGTTTGTTGGGAACACCGTGTGGAGCCGCTCCGGGAGACACCCCGCCGTTACCACTGCCCAAAGCTCCATCGCCGAGATCCGACAGCAAAGGGGACCGCTCGCCGTCCGCCATACCGAGAGCGACGCGTAAGGAGGGGGAGCGGCGACAGCTTGTATTGTTGTGCTACCGGAGAGTGTGTGGAGCCCGCCTGCGTCACGTCACGCGTACGTCCGCTGCTGTGGCAACGCGTGTGCGCATCCGTGCGCTCGGGGGGTGTATTGCATGATGCCCATGAGCAATAACGCACGACACACTGTTTATTCTGTCACATACAGCCTTTTTAAGATTACTGTATACACAAGAGGTGTGTCTTCTCATAAAAGTGTGCAGTGAACCTAAGCACATTTTTCTACAGTTTAAAATGCCTACAATAGACACCAGTAAAGCATTAATCTGTTCTTTTAGGCTGTTTATTTGAAGAATGAACGTTTGAATTTTTTCTTTTATGCCAAAAATCATTTAGATATTAAGTGAAGATTATGTTCTGTAAAGATATTTTGTAAATCTCATACCATAAATATATCAAAACTTAATTTTTGATTAGTAATATGCGTTGCTAATGACTTTAAAGGCGATTTTCTCAATATTTCTGCAGCATCAGATTCCAGATTTAATAGCCTTGTTGAATTTCGGTTAAATATTGTCATATACTAACAAAACTTACATCAATGAAACTTTTTTCTTAAGCTTTCAGACGATGGTTTTGTGGTTTAGACTGAGTCACTTTTATTGTCAAATCTTCTTACTATCCAAACCAATTAATTTGTATAATTGATACAGTATGCTTTAAAATATGTTTTAAAAACATAAAGAGAAGCAATCATGAATTAAAATGATTCAACATTTTATTATGCTTAAACTTACAATTGAATTAAAACAGTTTTATAATACTGAAAAACTGGGAAACCACATATTCTTACACAGGCATCTGCTCCCTTCCCTTTCGATTGACTTCGGAATTTGGAAACTTTTTTTTGTTGCTGTTGGTGCTAGTGTTAATTGTTAAATGAGGTAAACTCATGGGCCATGTTTCATGGGTTATTAAGTCTGTCAGTGAAAGGCTGCAGAACTAGAAGTTCTGTTCTGAACTGATGCAGCTCATGGTTAAGTCACTCTCTCCTTGTTTCTCTCAGGTCAGGTTGATGCAGTCCATTGGTCTGTTCATGGGCAGTGTGATCTCCAGTTCTCCTCTCTCTACAATGAATCTGGCATTTCCCTCATGTTTGTGAACTGGGTGAGGCAGGTGAAGGCCCAACTTACTGAAACAAACAAGATGCACGGATATTTACATATGTAGAATATTAGATCTAAAATATTGTACTTAATAGTTTACTTACTACTTTGGAGTTCTGAGATCAAGAAATGTCTCTCTCACATCCAGCATCAAATCAGCCGCTTTTGTATCTGGCAGTTTAACTCTTACCTTACATTAGAAAAAAAGAGATTTTGTGAGATTAATTTGATAATGCAACTTTAATATGAAGATCAGCCCGGTCATTTAAGGACATCAAATGCCTTTATTCTAATCAGCCTTTCCTATCTGTTTTTAATGCAACATCAAAGCCAAATCTCTTTTAGGGAGGAGAAAGGCATTTTTACATTTATTTTCATTTCCATGACCCAATGTTAAGCTTTAGATCTTTGAAACTTTAAATCAGTTTAAAAAGTGTGGAATTTATTGTGTGGAAATCTACAGTTCTCCGAGTTGGGATTATAGCCTATTCAGTATTTCTCAACAGCGTGCTACTCATGTGTAACTCTTCAGAGAGTTCCATTTAAGTAACCTAAAGGAATAGTTTGCCCATAAATTTAAATTTGCCTAAAGCCAGCCAAGATGGGGATAAGTTTGTTTCTTCATCGGACCAGATTTTGGGACATTTAGCCTTACGTCACATCCACACCAATAGATACCCTGCAGTGACTGAGTGCCATCAGAATAAGAAATGTCTTAGTGATGGATTTGTTTTATAACAAACATGCAGCTTTTCACAAGACATTAATAGATCAACAGAAGTTGTATGGATTACTTTTATTTATTCTTTGAAATAACGTAACTTTGCTAACACTTTATTTAATAACCCTAATAGAGATGCTGTAGTATTGACTGAATCTCGTATTAATGTTTAATTTTTATTTAGTTAATAATGAGGAGTACCAGCATGCTGTCACAACACATGGATGAGGGGTCCTTTCTGCTTAAGCCAAGAAATAAATCTTCAGTCCCAACAGATTGCTTCAGCACAATCTCGTACCTAAAAACAACAACAAAACACACAGTGAGAGGCCAGCTTACTTACAGCTCATATATGATTCTGTGATCCATGCATTTTGTTTTACTCTGGCTGTGGACGTGGGTCACTGAGGTCATCAAAATGTGCTCCCTCAGTTACTTCATCCTCATCCCAGATGTTTTTGCTGTTCTTCTTCACATAGGCAGTGGTACCTAAAGGGAAGAGAGAGATAAGGATATAGAAGGATGTTTTAATATTCTCAAAAGTGTATCCATAAATAGTTAATAAATAAATCATATATGAAATCAAATATTAAATATGAATTATTCTACATATTTATTTAAAGAACTTTTACTTATGCATTATAAAATACAGGTTTCTGTAATTATATATAGTATATTACATTATCATATACTGCACATTATTGCGTTTCCTCACTCAGTGCTTTAAAAACAGTATACCCTCTTTGTTGTTTTTTCCCGAAGGTGCAGCAGAAGAGCCGATATGTCCTGGGCCCATCCTAGCTATGGGCTTCACTTGCTAAAAAAAAAAAAAGATAGTAGTTTAGCGACTCAAGTTACATCTTTAGCAAAAGTCATACTGTAAAACAGCGCTTGCTAGAAGCTCATAACGTTACCTGGAGATCATCATCATCTTCATGGTTTGGGGAGAGCAGAGCGGACAGCGCCTGGAGATTATTTACGGACGCGAGACCCTCCATCTCTGTTATTCGCTAATCTGGGACTGGAAGATGAAGGTGAGTTTTCTATGAACTTTCTTTGTGCTTAGCTTGTAAGAAGTCGCCACGCTGCTCTTCTGGGTACTTCGTTTAGCGTTTCCATGGTGACTGCGCGCGGTGTTTTGTTACATTGGCGTAAAACTTACAAAAATACGATCGATGCAAATCAGTTATCAATTGAGAATTTACAGCTTTCAGTACAGTCCCAACCGAGAGAGTTGAAAGAATAAAGAATTATATAATTTAATAATAATTGTTTGCCATTTGGCAGTACCAAGTGTCAGACAGCAGATGACAGACATAAACTGCACATAAAGAAACAAATAGGGAAAACCTGATTGTGTAGTTTTCTGGTTTAGTACAGCTTTATTCAGTGAGCAAACCGACCGCGTTTGTGTATATAAATATGGATTTACCTGTGCGTTTCTCAAAAACAAAACAACAACGAGAAAGTCATACCCTTAAGAAGTAGGTTTTCCTGTCTTTTTATATAGCTACATCCAACCACTAGAGGGTGGAGTTAGTTTATTTAGTCGCAGGCCTACTGGAATAAAGTTGAGGCTTTTTTTTGTGATCAGCAGACATGTACAGTACTAATGCCTCCTATGAATGTCAAGGAAAACAGACCATTAATTTGTTCAGAATCGTCTTTTAAAATATAACTTTTATTTAGGTCAGTGATCTTCTTAACGTATACTACCGTGTTAATTTTTTGAAACAAGATGTTGAGCTTATGGCCAAATTTATATCATTTGCATTGAAAACATTAAAAAAATGTTTCACTTTTTCTGAAACATTTGGTTCACTCACTTTCCTTCTCCACAGGGT
The DNA here is from genome assembly GCA_034779775.1 of Enteromius afrohamiltoni. Taxonomy (NCBI): domain Eukaryota; kingdom Metazoa; phylum Chordata; class Actinopteri; order Cypriniformes; family Cyprinidae; genus Enteromius; species Enteromius afrohamiltoni. Next base: position 17,309,202 of record JAUYWG010000032.1, read on the forward strand.
TCACATCTTTATATTCCCCAGGATACTAATTTTAGTAACAAACTTTCAAAACATAATTTGAGATGATTTAAAGGGGTCATGACATGCACTTTTTTATTAATAATTTTAAAAATATGTTTCCTGAGGTTTACTTATAATGTTAATAAAGCTTTTGGAGGAAAAAATATCTTCAACCTTTATTCTGACCATCTATCTAAAATAACCTGTTAAAGCGGCTTGTTCTTTAAGATTTGTCAGTAATCCGCCACTATTATGATCGGCTAATGTCATTGCATATCCTGTCTCGCTACTGCATGTAAGTGTTTTCACAATATACAGCAGTGATTGTAATTTGCTTTTGACGTGACTCAACACTTGCACTGAGTGTTAATCAAGTGTCAGCAGTAAAGCAGTTGAATGGCAGTGGGCGGGGCCTATAGTGAGCAGATGACTATTTGTGGATGCTCTGGAAGCAGTGTTTATGCAAACGACTTCACCTCTGTAATGTCACCTCGGATCTAAGCAAGTGGTTTTTTGAGGGTTATTAAATAAATAGTTTTTTATAGATAATAAGGACATTTTAAGTTATGAAACTTGGATGAATGTATTAAGCATACAGAGTCCTCCACTGTGTCAAAAGATCGAGGAATATTTGGTTTCTCGTGTCATGACCCCTTTAAGAAATGTAATTTTTTTTTTTAAAGAAATCCCCATCCACGTTTGTGAGACGTGTGAGAGCCATGTCTATTAACAGTCAGGGAGACTGATTGTGTGTGTGTATGTGTCTGTAAGCTTGTGTGGAGGTTGACTAAGTCGTTGTCACAGCAGAATTTGTTGCCTGCAGCAGTTATAGGGGGATCTGTCAAGCTAGTTATCAGTATTCCATTCATGTAGTCTCTCTCTCCACCTCCATATCTTTCTCTCTCTGCGGTATTCTTTCTTTATGACCATAGATCTCTTTCTGTTTCCTATATTTTTCACAAAAAAGATTATTCAGAGACTCTCTCTCTCCTCTTTCCTCAGCCCCTCATTCTTTTCATATATACACTCAGTAGAGAACCCGTTACTTTCTTACTCTGCCATTCTCATCATTCCTAAATTAAATTGCTGTTGTGAGTCTAAATCGAGAACTGATCTGAATTTCCATGAAAAACAGTTGCATTGGTGCAGCCATATTGGAGATTTTGGATCTGTTGAAGCTGTTATGTTTGGGGTTGCTTAATATTTCCTACTGATTTTTTTTATACATACTGAGTCTGTGCTGGTGAGTCTGTATCTGTTTAATTGAGTCTGAATTCAATTGCGAGACTATTAAAGCTTGAATTCAGAACAAATGTTTATGTAATTATTAATTAAGTATAAACCTGCATGTGAGTCTACACTGAGAACAGATCCATGTGAGTCCGAATTGAAAACCAATGTGACATAGAGGAGTTTGATTTGAGAACAAATCTACTTTAGCGAGTCTAAACTGAGAACAAACCTTTAAGGGTGACTATCAATTGAGAACAAATCTATGTAGGCGAGTCTGAATTTAGAATAAATCTGCGTAGGCGAGGCTGCATTGAGAACAAATATTCGTAGGTGGTCCTAAACTGGGTACAGACTTACATAGTCTGAATTGAGAAAAACAGTCTTTTTAAAGTAGTTGGAATTTGATTATGTCATATTTAAGATTTAAATTTTGGTCTGTTAACATTTTGTGACTGCTTCGTCTCATATGTTTCAGAATCCACTGATCTGGGGCTGGTTGCATAAAAGGTTAAGAATAGTCTTAAAGGTTAGTCAGCTATTTTTTGTTTTTTAAACTTGTCACAGTTTTTTTTTTAATTCAGTAAAAAATGTATACTAATCTAAGGTAAATGCAAAAAAAAAACAAAAACAGATTACTCTTGGCTAACTGCTAGTTTGTCAGACTAGCTTTTAAAACACTGTCTTAACATGAAGGCTAAGTTTATGCAACTGGCCACTGATCTGGTGTCAATATGGGCAAAGCTTATCCCACCTTAGGAGTTGGCAGTCAGTGTTGATGCCAGGCAGCGCCAGAACCCATGCAAGAGCGGATTTTGTTATCTAATTAACAAATTAGCAAAAATAATGCTGTGTCATAACCCAGTTTTGAAAGCTATGTGTTTAGATATTCATTTCTGCAATTAGACAATTAGTTGAGTTGTAGATCCAGCTACTGCTGCCACATGTGTGTGTCAGTGTTTGTTATTGTGTGAGCATATGTGGGTGGTTACCCACAGATTTGGGATTTTCTTCTGACTACATACACACAGGAAACATGAGGATTTTAGATGACTTACAATTTTATCTCCCATTGTTTACTGTAATGCTGTGAAGTCAGAAAACCCATGACTGGATGGTACTAAAGGATTACAATTCCATGTGTGGCGTCCCGTATTTGGATTGGCCTGCCCTGGGCGCAGCTGTTTGCGCAGACTGATAGTTTTTTGTAGTTTTTCTCACATCTTTGTGACATCATTGCACATTTGGATGAGTTTCGGCAAAATGTACCTGTACAAGGCAGTTTGCAGCGACATTGATTTCCCTAGGCAGAGAAGTGCTCAGCGTTCTGAGAGAACCCTGGGCCGCTTCCTCCAGAGACAAGGGAAAGGATTGAGCTCACACCACACAGCAGGTTGTCCCCACTGGGAAGGCAGATCCAACTCTGGCATGGAGCTGCAGCAGCTGGGGCATTTCTTGCAGATACATGGGTACCTAGTTTGTGAGAAAGTGTCAACATTGACTGCAAACAATGTCATGTGATCAATATGTATAATTCATTACAAATAACGTTTAAAAGCTGTTTGACAGAGGCAGAATTTTATGTACTATATACTCTCCTGAGTTTTTTTTACCTTTATAGTTCATCATAAAAAACCTAAATAAAATAAACAACAAATAAAAAAAACATAGAAAAGCTCTTTATATTAGGCAGTTAAATAACATTGAAAAGCTTTGAAATTTTGTATCGTTTTTATAAGCTTCTGATTTGTGATCTCAAATTAAAAAAGGGTTTTAGAATCAATTTTAAGGTCAAAGTTGCAATGTGATGGCTTCTTTTAAATTACTTTTGACTTACAAATATAAAACATTGCTAGGATAATTAAAAGATTTATAATGTAAATCTGGTTATTAGAAAAAGATGGGGTTTGAAAACAGTAAAATAATACAAAGTTTTAACTTAAGGTTCAATTTTGTTGATGCCTGTACAAAAGTCAACCAAAAATGAAACAGAGAAAGGGCAATAGAAAATGTTCAATATCTTCAACAGATATGTTCCAAAGGTACATTTATCACAAACACTTTGAACGTATCTGCTAACAGCTATACATTTACAGGGTAATATCTGTGAATAATTTCTTAAATTACATATTTATATGGGGACATCAAAAAACTGTGCCAAGAAATATAATGAGGTTTAATCCATTTTGATTTACATGGAGGATTTGACCCAACATTAAAGGAGTTTCTTATAAAACGTTATTAAAATGTTTGTCGAAAAGGGAGAGACCATTCACAAAAAAAATTGGTTATTTTGTGGGGTTGTATTTTAAAGGCCTATTTACATCAGAGAATTTGGTTAAAATTATTATGCCGTTGGGAATAGCCTTAAACTCTCCTGAACTTACACTATACCATTGAAAAATGTGGGGTCAGTATGATTTTTTAATATTTTTGATAATTCCACCAAGGATGCAATTCTTTATTTATTATTTTTAAATGCAGTAAAATTGTAAAATATTATTACAATTGATTAAATGATAGTTCATTTGAATATACATCCTCTGAAAACTATTTAATCTTTAAAAATTACTTTTATTTAGCTTGAATATTAAAGTAAATCTTTCAGAATGCAATATTCCAGTCATGATCCTTAAGAAATCATTCTAATTTGCTGATTTGGTGTAAGAAACATTAATTTTAGCTGTTATTTATACATTTCATATAACTTTGTACACTCATATTGATTTAAAAAGTAAGTGCAGTAAAATGGTTTAATTGGCTTGTTAGTTTTCCAAGATGAATGTTTTCACCATAAAAAACTCTCTTTCAAGAGAAACAAATTAAAGTTAATAAAATTCTGTCATAATTTACTTACCTTTACGTTGTTCTAAACCTTTATGGATTTCTCACTTCTGCAGAAGTTGTTTTTATGCAACTTTGAGATCCAAATTCAGCTTTTTTCATATATTTTTTTGTATTCAACAGAAAAAACCCTTTTTGGGTGAACTATCCCTTTAAATAAAAGTAAATTGGCGTCTAGTTGAAAAGTGTACAAGTGTTCAACTTCGACAGTTATTGAAGTATAAATTATCCAAAAGACTACTTCAGTACTGAAGTAGAATTTGATAAGTATTCCTGATTTTATAAACGGCCCATTCAACATCGGTTCATTTTGTAGTCATGTTTTTAATATGTTATCAGCTGCGGTTTGTAATATTAATTTACTTGCACACTTATCATACTAAATAAATGACACAACCCATAAAGGCTTACGCAAGAAAATTAGCAAGATCAATGAGCCATGCATTCAGTATCTGTTTGAATAAATGAAGCAGTTGGGATTTACAGTAACAGAGTTCACAAAGCAGGGAAAACAGGCCAAAGTGTTTAACCGAGATTCAAAATATGTCAAACCGCTTTTCAAAAGCATGTTTGCTGCTTTTAAATTACATTCTTGACATGTTAATTGTATATGTAGACACTTCTTTTTTAGAGCATGTCTTTTGGAATGAAAAGACGAGAAGCCATACTGTATAATCAGTGCGTGAAAGCATGTGTCAGAGATCAAAGGTTTTGTTTATGAGTGGAAACACCAGTATGACTCAGAGGTGTTATTCTAGCAATCGAAGGAGGGGCTACCGCTGGGTAAAATAAAGCTATTAGCTCTGATTAGCAGCCAGCTTGATCTGCTTTGACTCACACTGGTTTTTTATGCTAATGACTAGCAATACAGCTAATCCTATATGACAGCTGGGATTATTCTGAGGGGAAAGAGGGAGAGAGATGAGGGTTAGGTACATAGCTGTGCAGAAGGAAAAGGTCATTATGTAGACAAAATGTAAATCTGTTCTTACATAATCCTGTAATATTTGATGAAGAGGTGAAAAGCATGCGTTATCAATTATAGGGCTTCTGTACAACTAATTGTTATGGCCAGTGACTGACAGATTCATACTGTGAGCATATACATGCCATGATGAGGTCTGTTACAGCCTGTTAATAATGCGGGTCCAGCAGCCCAAAATAATATTCTTTTTTATTTTGTAATTCTGCTTTTTGACAATTAAAGGAAGGGACATGGACAAAGTTTCAAAACACAGTTTGGACATGACAGAGAATTTATGTATTTGATTGAAATTTATCGCTAATTGAAGAACCGTTGTAGTGTAGATTATGACTCCCCTAGTATCGGTAAATTTAGGGTTAGGTGTGGGGGAGGGGTATTACTATTGATTTCAAGGATGGGAGTAAGCCCTATCGCCCGGCCATACATAATTCAGAACTGCGGACGATAAGTGAAGCGGCATCATATCTGTTTTTGTTTTGGTGATCGCGCTCAAGTGCTTGTCGATCTTTAGCTCCACCCTCACAGCACGCCTCCAGGAGCTCGTCTTTTTTTCGGAGAGAATTGTAAAGCTGTATATATTTTTTTATAAATATGATAAAACTAAATACTTTTGAGAGATATGAAGGATGCAGTACTACTCTACAGATACTCAAGATTAACATTAAGATTATTTGGACATGAACTGTCCAAACCTGCCTGTGTTAGGTCCCCTTTAAAGGTACAGTTCACCCAAAAAAGAAAAGTCTGTCAGCATTTCTTCAAGTTTGACTTCCAGAATATTTTTTCCTCCACGTTATGGAAAACAAGCTCAGTCAGAAAGTTCATGCTAAGTAAATTATGAATTTTCATTTTTGGGTGATTTCTTCAATACATGATAAGTATGAAGTAACCTTCATGAATGAAGTCTAATGTTCATAATGAATTATTATTTAAATGTTATTATAATTAATTTTATTAATTACACATACTGTAACTCAGTTTGCTTTAATTTTTAACCACTTTTTACTGTTAGGAATTGTAATTGTATTTTTACAGTGTATGCATTTTAATTGAAATCTTTCGGATTTGAAACTGTACCATCAGAATTACTTTAAAAGTGAGATTTAAAATAAAAAAAACTTACAGTTGAAATTATAAATACAAACAAAACAGTGAAAAACGTACAGAGAGCAACTTTATAGTATTAAGTGATATTTAAATGCTTTATGTTTATATGTTGTTTATTATTCTAATTGTAATTATATTTGTCCCAATTATATTTGTGTCTGTAAACAAAAAACAAATTGCCTTTACCTGTTGAAATATAGTTATATAAAGTATATATATATATATATATATATATAAAACAGCGAAAGAGTTTAACATTGTAATATCAGCCAACTAAATTTGGTTCAGAATCTTCTACTGCAGCCCACATCTGATTTAATTGTGTTTTTAAATTAGTGACTTTCTCACCTGTTTTTAGCAAGGAGAAACTTATGATTATGTTATCTGGATGAACGGAAAAATTCAAAATGAGGGAGCGGTGCCCTCTGAGGGCTCTTGCAAAAACCATGTTTGACTAAACTAATTTCCTGTTAGAGCTCTTTATTTGGACGAGAGCGTAATAAAGTGGGTGATCTCTGACTGAGTCTCATTATCAGGGGGACGTTTAGAGAGATCTTTGTCTCAGGGTGCCAGAATAGTTTTTCCATCAGGGGACGCCAAAGTGTGACAGTCTCAGATTAAGCTCTTTTAAATGACACACTTACACTCAGTTAAGACTGTCAGAGAGAGCTGGGTTGTGCAGCGATGGTCCTGGAGGGCCACTGCACTGCAGTTTCACTCCTATACCTTTGTTGGATTTCAATCCAAGTCTGTTGGCTTTGAGGTCGTTTATATGTGTACTTCCTAAAGTTAAAACATTTTAAATGCAAAAGTCTCAAAAAATCTCACACACACACACACACACACACACACACACACATAAACCTTTTACAGCACAGCCACAGCAGAATTTTAACAACATGAAGTACTTTTGTTAATGAACTAATTGCTTGCATGAATTATTTAGTGACTCACCAATAAAAACAGTCACTTGTTTAATTACTAAATGAATCACTGTTCTCAAACTAATTGTTCAAGTGAATGATTTCATTACTCAGTCATAAAAGCAGTTACTTATTTGGTTGTTGTTTGTTTTAATCATTTATTTTCTCTTATATTTTTAATACCTTTTTTTATACTTTCAGTTTCCCTTTTAATATTTTTTTTGTAATTATGTATGTTTTTTTATTTGTAATTATTTAATTTGTTTTTATTTTATATAATTTTCTTTTAGCTTCTATTTTTTTAGTTTTAATAATGTTAATTCTTATTGTGCTTCACATAAAGTACTTGTCTCAGTGAGCTATTCATGTATATTTTCATTTCAGCTATATTTATATATATATATATATATACACTGCTCAAAAAAATAAAGGGAACACTTAAACAACACAATGTAAGTCCGATCGAATTCCGAAGTCAATCACACTTCTGTGAAATCAACTGCTCACTTAGGAAGCAACACTGACTGACAATCAATTTTACATGCTGTTGTGGAATAGACAGCTTCTTCAAGGGCTTCTTCAATCTAGATTGTGACATATATAATATATAAGCTGAATATGATTTTTTTGCCTTTATGTTAGGGCAGCGAAGTTAAGGAGACAGAAGCATCATACAGTATGTCTGCAATATATATATATTCTTCCTTTTGTAGAACACAAAAACAGAAATTTTGATGAATAATAACCAGCTTTGGTTCCGATTGACTATTTATCAATGCAATGGAAGTCAATGGAAACTGAAACTGTTTGGTTATCTAAAATCATAAATTTTCGTAGATTTTTAAAGATTGCTCGAGGGATAATAATGTGAGTTGGTGGGTGACTGATTGAACTTGGGATGCCTGTACCATAACAGTGTTAACTGTGGCATTTTAACATATACATACACACACACACACACACACACACACGCATATATATATATATAAGGGTATGTGGCCTTGACCTGGGGTTAAAAATGTACTGTATATTTGGCAATTTGTATAATTATACTGTATATTTGGAAATATTTGAACTGCAGCTCTATGAATTCTGTAGATTGTTGTCAGATCTGTCATTATGACTTAATCATGTTTTGGTAGAGCATTATCAATGAATATTCTTTGGAATTTTTATTGGCAAGTTTTCAGTTCTCTCCAGTTTTCCCACATATGATGTTAGGTTTCTGTAAGTTTCTACTTCATAATTCCTAAAAACCCAAACTTCAGGTTCGATCAGATTAAGTCTTTAATCTGAGTATCTGAGTGCACCAGTCAGACTGGATCCAGTGGTCTTGTTTAAGGGCCAGATTCAGGCTTTAACTTGATGTCCAGTTTTGAGCACCTTCACTGGACGGCATATTTTGTTCAGTCATTGCTATAATCCCACTGCAGCACAAGGAACTTTCGAGGAAAGCGTTGGCAAACAAGTGCATTGTGGGACATTGTGTGACCTGGCTTGTTTACTGCTTTTAGGATGGTAAAGCTCAGCTTTCACATTAATGCTGCATGTTGTTTCATTTGACAACCGGATGTCAGTATCATTAGCCAGTAACATCGTTCAGAGGTTTAATATATGCTAAAAAAAATCAAGATGTCCAATCAATGCTTAACTGTTCCATCACACACATTTTTCAAGTTTTCGCAGTGGACTACATGTGACACACTGCGAAATGAGAATGACATCTGCATTATAAACGTATCCAAGCATATCACAATCACACATACACACACAGTGTCCCATCCAGATGGATTGTCTTCACTCTCGCTGTTGAGCGCAGCACTGAGCCGCCGGTGAGAGACTGCAGTTATTTCAGTCTCATTGCAGTCTCTCTCTCTCTCCATCTCCCACTCTCTCTCTCTCCTCCCTTCTAACGTCTCAGATTAAGCATCATTCTCACATGCTACGTTTTCATGCCTCCTCTTTCACACTCACTCTCTCTCTCTCTCTCCATCTCCGTTAGCTTCTCTTTCACTTACAGCCCCAGTGATCATGCCGCATCCCCCTCTCTCTCTGTCCTCTCCTCTGCCTGTCTGCTTTCGTTTACATATTTCTTTATCAAACTGACTGCTTTCAGTCCCAGACGAACTGCATTTGCCTGTTTTTGGAAAGAGGACATTTAGATGCGGGACGCTGGGTGTTTTTCACCTTGCAGCTCACTCGTCTGGACGGCTTTTGGAAGGTCGTCCGGTGCCGTCCTGGAGTTTCAGGAATACATCGATCATCCGGTTTGCAGCCCACCAGAGTCCAGGAGTCTGTTGCATAGCTGCGCGTCTCCTGCGGTGCACTCCGACTGCTCATATAGTCACGGTGAGGAGCGTGGGCTGAAGAAAACCCCCCTCAGCCTGTCATCAGCCAGAGGAGGAACACCGTCGAGGGTCAGCTAAGATCAGTGGAGGGGAAAGCGTGACAAAAGGAGGCAAAACGAAGAGAAGAGTGAAGGGCACAACAGCATCGCACAGGTTAAGAAGAGCATCAAACGACGGGATCAGCTCCTGTTGGGGGAAAGAGCAAGAGTTTTAGAAAGAAAGAAGCAGGCGTTGATTTGTAAACTAGTGACTATTAACTCTTCAGTATTTTAGAGTCAGTTCAGAACTCTCTTGGACTTCCAGGACAAGCTGTGTCTGTGTTTCCTTCACAAGCTGCTTTGCAGTTAACAGCCATGCAGGTGTCCTTCGCATGTACGGATCACGGGTTGAAGGCCCCGCGCCCCATCGAGCCCAACAAGCAGAACACCTCGAGTCCGAACACGGCCAGCGCAGCACGGGCAAGGTTTCGAACAGTGGCTCTGATCGCCCGGAGCCTGGGCTCTTTTACACACAGGCACCACATTTCACTGAAAGAGTCTACTGGAAAACTCACCGGCATGAAGTACAGGTACAGAAAACTTCTGGTAACAATTTGCTACAAATATACCCCAGTGACTGGTTTTGTGGTCCAGGGTCTCAAATATCTGTTTTTATGACACAGTTTGAGTGAGTCTGTTAAGTATTCTGTTTTAACACTGATAAGAATAGTTTTCATAACTCTTATCTTCGCTATGCTTTTCATTCTCAAAAAATACATAAAAAAGGTTTCAGTGCTGTGAATAAACTGATTTTACAACTCATTCTAGTAAACTCTGTCCTTGAAATCTTAAAGGGATAGTTCATCCAAAAACAGAAAATCTGTTTCTTTCTTCTGTAGAACACAAAAACAGATATTTTGAAGAATGTTCATAACCTGCTTCGGTTCCATTGACTATTTCTTGTCCATGCAGTAGAAGTCAATGAGAACCGAAACTGTTTGGCTATTTAAAATTTGCATTTCACAAAAGAAAGAATGTCATGCAAGTTTGGAAGGATGTGAGGATAAGAATTAGCATTTTTTTAGTTAATGTAAAAGTGTTTTTTGTTTAATTGATAATAATGTGTTTTGGTGGAGTGTTGGATGAAGTGAAAAGTAAATTGTGATTGGCTCCATTGTGAACACTAGATTACTTTTTTGTTACTCGCTCAAAATGAACTGCGTTTTTTTTTTTTTACTCGTGTGAAATAGTGAATTGAAGGAAAGGCTGTTGCAGAGAGCTGAAAACATTCAGTGTGTGTGTGTGTGTGAATTTGAGGGGGAGGTGTGAACTAATGGTTTTTGTGCTGGAAATAATTAATTGCATCTGAGACACAAGTATACCACAAGCATGCAACAGTTATTGCATATCTGCTAGTTTCCATAACGACAGAGAACTGGCAGTTTGCCTGTGCGTTACTCTAATTGGACACATTAGCTGTCGGACAGGGGTCATAATTGGGCAGTAGGGTAAACCTGATCACCCTCGGCTGACGTCCAGCTTCACGCACTCATGTCTGACATTTTTTACTTTTCTGCACTCTAATTGATTTAATTGTGTGATTATGAGGAAATTTAGCTTGTCCTGATCTTTTGAAATAAGATTTTGCTGTACCATGAAAACAGATGGTCGCTTTCAGAAGAAAAATTATAATTCCTGAATCGCGGAAGAACTAATAAAAAGATGCAGGGAAACCATGTGCTTTCAGGTTGTTTGTATCTCCTACCACTATATCCTTTCTGAAGGATTCCAGTGCTAGAAAAGTGTTGCTGAAGTTTATTTTTACCAAGATCTTTGTCAGTTTAGTCTGACCTTAAGAGTTTATGTGGCAGGTTTCAGCAAGGATTGTCTTGTGAACATGACACATTGCAGAGATGTTGTTACTGAAAGATGGACACAAACAGTGTTGACCAGTGTGCTCCTTATGCACAGAGCTGTTCATTTTACGTGCAAATAGTTTGTTTATATAGATTTAAAGGGGCAGCAGTAAAAAAGAAAACAGCCCATTTACTTTTAAACATGACATGTAAGGGTAGAAATGGTTAGATGTTTTGTGTTTTTGAGAAAGGGTGAGAAAATAGGCATGCAATAATATTGATTGATTTTGGTGCAACAATTTTTGTATCATATACATATATATATATATATATATATGTATATATATATATCATAGACAGATAGAAATGTATCTCTTCTTTACTATCTGTGTTATCAAATGCACATGCGCCTTTTTTTTTTTAGATAAAAGCACATTACAGAAAAGTCTTAGGTAGAAAGCTCAACACGCTGTGACTTAAGAAATCGCCTTTCTTCTTTTGATTATTCGTTCAATACTGTACATTTACAAAAGTTGATTTTGTTCTGACTGCTGTTTATACCATTGTAACTGATGAAATTCTGCATGTGTGTTATATTATTGGATAACATAACTGTAACTGCAGATTTTTAACATAATGTAGCCTACTGTATGGTAAGTTTGCATTAAGTAAAAGATGGGTGTTTGCATTTTTAATATTCATCTCGTAAGATCTGTTGTATAAATCATTAAATCTCTATAAAGCAGCAAATGTTTTAATATTAATTTAATATCCTTAACTAATTTCAAGGTTAGTGAAAACAAATTGGTAGTGCTTCATTAATTGTCCAAATAAATTGCAGAATAGTCCCAGCAAATAGTCACTTTTTTGGATCCCCGTGAAACATTTTCATATTGATGAAAATGTTTTCTTAATATGCTGGTGTTTTCTCTATTGCATGTGGTTTCTTTAGTTGCAGCGCATTTGCCACCGTACTTAAGAGACAACTGAATTTGTTACATTGACTTATTGAAATCATATTCAAAATAAGATATTTCAAACCATTGGAGGCGTACACAAGTTCTTGCCGTGATTTCTTATAGGTTGCTTTCACAGGGCAAAGTTAAACATGAATAATGGCATTCTGTTTATCTGTATATGTCGGATGTCCTGGAGAACAAATATCTGTCTCTGTGGTTAAATCATCTGTCACTCTCTGTGATTTAATCTTTAGAAATAGCAACTGCTCTGACAGGATAGAACCTCGGGTCTTTTTGTAAACATACATTTTTTTTTGCTTATATTGTAACATCTCTCTGTTGCATCAAAGTGTGCGCCTCTGATTAAGATATGTGTTTGTAGTCAGTGGTTATAATAAATGTAATAAGAATAAATGTGTGACATGGAAGTAAAATGTTGCTTTTCCATCTCTGGGTTTATTCTGTATGGGAACCAAATTAAATTTCTACTGTATACATTTGCGAATGGCAAATATTGAGAAAATGTATAGGCCATAAATATGTTTTACTGTATTTTGCATCATTTTCTTATTTGACTTTTTTTGCTTTTTTCTCCTATTAAGAACCATGTACAACACAGTTTTATTCAATTAATATTATATTATATTATTACATTATCTAAGCAATAAGGTTTTTTCTCATTCTCTGTATATTTCTGTATAACTTTATTTTTGACTTTAGAAATGACAAGAAGGCTTAAGATATACTTTGAAAACCTTTGATGTCCACAGATTTGTAAAATCCATATCTTAGTGTGTCCAAAGGATCAAGCATTAGCTGTGTGTGTGTGCTTCTTTTGTGTCTGCTCAATTAATAAAAGTGTAATTTCGCCTAGTATTTCTGAAATCCCAGCACTAACAGAAACAGTTGCAGTGTTTCATGGTTCACTGGCCAGTGCTGCAGTCCAGATGGGCAGTCGTGTTGTGTGTATGTGTGTGTGTGTGTGTGTGTGTGCGCGTTTGTCCTTGTCATTGTATTTGTGTGTGGGCTTCTGTTTTCTTGGCCATTGGCCTATTAGAAATCAATCAATGTATGTGTTAGTTTTATTTGGCTTGTAAGCATTTTTCTTCACACCATAATAACTAATGTGTGTTTTTGTGTGTGAGTGGAACACAGCAGCTGTGTTCAAGAATCTTTTGAAGCACAGGATAAGGAGAATGCACAGATGTCCAAAAGGGCACAACAGTCATATTTCACTTTTTCATTTTCTGAGGTTTGTTGGGAGAGACATTTGTGATAATGCATTATAAGCCAGGTTTTCAGATACAGTATATTTACCTGTGCAAGGCATAGTCCACACTACAATAATAATATTGCATTGTCATATACTGACTTTAATAATGTAGCAAATCTATATGACTTATCTAGCTATAGTTAGTTATCTGTCTATCATTAGTTAGTTAGTTAGTTAGTCAGAAGATAGGGAGGTTGACACAGTGCAAGTTGACTGAGACGATCACAACTTCGGCGGGTCAAACACAGAACTTTAATAAATCACAAGAGCTTCACAAGGACAGTTTACATGCACACAAAGTAACCTTAATGAACGACAAACAGGACAGGATACTATGGGCTTTTAAACACTGGGGAAGGTGCAGGACAGGTGAGGAACACAGGTGGCAAGGGTTAACTAATCAACTAAACAAGAACAGGAACATGACCAAATAAGGAAACACAGGAAATACTAAAAATGAAACCAAAACTGTGACATAGAATGAAGACAAGGGCGTGACAGAGATAATTTGGGGCAAGTAGATTATTACATAATTTTCATTTTGAGTGAACTATGCCTTTAATTGTCAGATGAGCTTTGGGCTGCTCAGACACTGCTGAGGGACTAAACCTGATTCTGCTGGAGAGAGAACTGAGGAACATCCTGTGGTGCTTAGAAAATCCCCTCCTGCTCACTGTTACCCATCTGTTAATCATCATATTGTGTTATTCATTTGCTGATGAGGCTTAATAGTTTTGTTTCAAAACTATTTCATTTTTATTAAAATCTTGCGCACATAGATTCTCACACACATGCACACATACACATAGTGAAAACATTGTTCAGATCCCACCCGCGCACACACACACACACAGTAGTTAGTTATCACACTCTGCAGCAGTCCCCTGACTGCTCTAAACTCGTTATCAATTCTGTTTTACGATGACTACAGTATCACTAGAGACATTAATGAGGCCTCATGCTCACACACACTCTTACAAGCTCATACTCCTACAACAGTGTTACTGAAATGCTTAAAGCAGGTGGACACATCCAGATTTAACGGTCATCTTTTTGTCTCTTATCTGTCAGGCCCTCCAAACACTGTATGTTGTCAAAATGCCAAAGTACTTTAGTGTTTTTGATACATGATACATATTGTTTTGGATATGGTACTGAAGTATGGTACTACAATAAACCATACACAATTGCCCTGTAGAGTTTAACTCCTAACCTAATTAAACACACTTGAACCAACAGACTTGAATCTTTTTAAGGCTTAACTGAAAACAACATGATTTGGAACTGGATGCCAAAACACTACTGACTTCGTGATTGGGAGATAGATGGAGGGTGGCGCTTCAGGCCAAAACATCCAGGCTGTACTACTGCTGTCAGCGATATAAGTATTTGAAATTAATTTCAAGATTTCTCAATGCCTGTTAACCAACAAAAGATGCAAACGGTATGACAAGTCTTGGTTAGCCTAACACAGTACACATAGCACATTTAAAAAAAAAAAGTAGGAAAAATATAGAACAGAAGTGTTTTTTTTTAAAGAAACAAGTAGATTGAAACAAGGAGAGTGCCAGAGTTAGACTGTCGAATAAAGATGACAGAGATTTGTTTTTAAAGATGTAAAATCTAAAAAAAGATGTATGATGTAAAAAAAACAACAAATCATAATATTACTGTTTTACTGTACTTTCTATCAAACCAGTGCAGCCATAGTGAGCATAGCATTTCAAAAGTCAAAAACATTTTAAAATCTTACAGACTTCTAAATTTTACAGTAAATGGTAGTGTGTTTACTTGGAATACCATAAAAAAAAAATAATAAAAAAAAAGTTGTACCACGGTAAGGAGGTGGTATTTGTACTTTTACTGGTATGTTATTTTTATAATATCATGGCACTGAAGTATATTCTGAAAAATAAATACCATGATAACATGTCCAAAAACCGTGGTGTTAGTTTTTTTATGGTGGTAAACCATTATGCTACGTGTCTAAAATATGATATTACTGTAACTAAGTTACCATACAATGTTCAGAATAACATGTCATGTTTACGGACACATGGTGATAGATGATAGATGTGATTCTGTGTTTTTGTGTTATGTGGGTTTTGAGCATCCAGTCAAACAAGTAACAAACCTGTTTCTATAAACTTAGTCATGCAGATGTACAAACCTGCTTTCCTGTCAAGACACATGTTCTTCACACACCTTCCTCTGCACAATGTCAGTTAAACGATATACACAATTTCCATTGCCTTTCTGTGGTATTTCTATCACACAGTCTCTTAGTTCCCCAGCTCTCTGACTCGGTGTGATGGAGAAGGATCTGTTGACACCCAACAGCATGCGTGTCTGCTACCCAGAAAAAAGACGCACACCCCCATCACGCGGAGAACAGGGAGTTTTAAATTATATATGTCTGCAGCTGAGAATGTGCTGTGGTTGTAATGTCACACAAACAAATAATGGCTAAGAGAACGTCTGACAAAAATATAGAGTGGGAGATGATGTTGGGAGACATCCATCGCTTTTGCAACAGCTGCATCGGTGTGAAAGATGAAGCCGCCATTTATAAAGACAACAGATTTGTCTTATTTGAAAAGGCAAAAATCTGAGAAGCCTGACCTGACCTGCAGGGACAAGAGTTATCAAGTAGGCCATATTTTTAACTGAGTGTATCTGTTAATTTTGTTTCATTCTTACCTAGATCGTTTAAGGGTATGACACGCAGAAAGTTGGAGACTGATCCTCTTGGAAGGGAGTGTGAACTGTGCTTGCTGATTTGGTATTCTCACCATAAACTGAAAACCAGGGGGTGGATGTCCACGAGCCAAAATCAATGTTCTTGGTTTCCCTCCAAATGCATACTAACTCACTTCCTGCAAGTCAATGCACAGCTTCTCAACCGCACAGAAATGTTCAAGTATCATGTTTGGTTGTTCCTCCCCAAATAATACCCCTAAATACAGAAAATTCTCATTGATCATATTATTACGATGCAAAATCAGCATCTGAGGCTGGCAGGTTTGGAGCCAGACATCAGGAGCTGTTGCACTGGTATTTTAAACTAAAAAGAGAATGCGAGTGATGCAGAACTCGCCACCACGATGTTAAGGTGTTGTGGGTGGTTGCCAGGATATTGCTATGTGATTGTGTGGTGTTTAGTGCATTGTTATGTGGATTCTTAGATTCTCTGAGTGTCTCTATGATATTGTGGTCAATAAATATGACTCAGGTATCTTCTTCATTGTACGTTTATGGGATTTTTCAACTACCTGTTGAATATTGTAAATCTGATTGCATAGAAAAGCAATATCATACCTTTCCTCAACAAATTCACATTATCTGAAGTGTCGTTTGTTCTGCAGCACCAGTGAATTACATGACAAAATGTATTATTTCAGTGTTTGTTCAGATGTATGGATTGATTGATGGGTACATATGATAGATGGGTTTATGAATGTATGGGTGGGTGGGTGAGTGGTTGGTTGGATGGCTAGATGGATGGGTTGGTTTGAATGAACAGTTGATTGATGGCTGGGTTGGTGTATGTTTAGATGGATGGATGGGTGGTGGGTGGGTTTGGATGGATGGTGGATTGATGCCTGGGTGGGTGTATGTTTAGATGGATGGATGGGTGGTGGGTGGTTTTGGATCGATGGTGGATTGATGGCTGGGTTGGTGTATGTTTAGATGGGTGGTGGGTGGGTTTGGATGAACGGTTGATTGATGGCTGGGTTGGTGTATGTGTAGATAGATAGATAGATAGATAGATAGATAGATAGATAGATAGATAGATAGATGTAATTTGAGGGCAGTAATGGTGAGCCTAGAACAGTCTGATTTGTGGACAACCACATATCAGAGTAGAGGAAATTCTCATGATGGAGGAATAGGATTGCTGAGTTTTTACTGTAGATTGAAACCAGGGCCATTGTTAACGTCACATCTACACTCTGATGAATAGAGATACGGCTAATGTATTTTATATTGTAGCCAATAAGATTATCTAAATAGGGGGCTAAAGCCATAAAAAAGTTCACATCCAAGACTGCATAAATACCAGTCAGCCATTTTGTGTGTGTGCACGTGTACTATTTTAAAGCTATTAAAGAGTTGTGTTCTCTGATAATAGCCATCTTAAATCACTGAAGTGCTGTAAGAGTCGCAATGCTCTCTGCAGATCAAATATTCAGTTGTTGTCAGCACTGAGAGAAAATTAAAATGGTTTCCTCTGGGTCCAACAAGAAAGGCCATTATTCACATGCATCATAGTGGGAGGTCATGAATACTTTTTAGAAAACCGAATATAGCAGAAACATACTTGAAAGGCTTGGACCTGGTCTTTTTATTCTGATTTTACTCTAACTTTTAAAATAAGAGTTTAGCATAAGAAACAATGTGCTTCCACAAAGCAATTTCTAAACATTTTTAAGACGTTTAAATATATTATGAGAATACATACATACATATTACATTATATGAGCAATTTTCTAAATCTTTTTCTCTGCACAGGAATCTTGGGAAGTCAGGACTGCGAGTGTCATGCCTTGGACTCGGTAAGCATTTTGTGATTTATAAAGCAGCAATAAACCACCAAAAGGTCACACTGAATAATAGTATTTTAGATCAGGAATACGCCTTCACATACTGCGTTTCAATGTAAAATGCAGGCAGCAGTGTGTGTTTAAAGAGTCACATGATCTCAAAAATGTTATCCTCCCTCCATTCATATTTAATTTATCATGAATTAAAACACAAGCTCACTAATTGCCTTACACACTCCACACACAGCAGGAGAATGATGGGTTGACACTTAATTTATTCTCCGTTCCCTTTTATTTTTACGATTAGATGGTTTCATTAACAAGCCTCGTGAACGCAAACATAATGACTGTATAAATCTGTTGTTGACTTCTCCTGAGATAAAAACGCAGTGTGGCTTGTGTTGCAGCTGCTGCTCATGCTACAGGACTCATAGAGGAGAACATGCCTGATTCAGTTCGCCTCAATCTCTGCGTTTTATTTTCATCGTTATAAACCAATGCAAGGAGAGACACAAGGAAACCACAGTAGTGTCAGTTCACTGATTAATTAAATGCAGGAATTGTAATGGTGTACTGAACATTTTGTTTTTTTCCAAACTAAACTAGTTTCCATCTCGGCTCCATATTGGCAGCTAAATTGGACTGAACTAAGTGAACTGAATTTTATTGTTGTCATACTACAGGCTTTCAGTATGAACATTGAGGAACAAACAGCTGCTATTCCACCATGTAAAAAGCCCCGGGCTTATCTTCACAATGCATTTCCAAATGGTGTCTCTCCTGTCGTAGATCAGAATCTTGCTCTGTACAAGTCCTTCCTCCTTCCTTCATCCAAATATACACTACTCTTCAAATGTTTGGGGTCAGTAAGATGTTTTTGAAATCTCTTATTCTCCCCACAGCTACATTTCTTTAATTAAAGCTGCAGTCTGTAAAGTTTTTGTGTACGAAACATATAATCAGTACACCTACAGTAAGTGTTTATATATATTTTTAGACTGGTTTGGGTAGGTACCACTGTGGAGTACTGCATGATTTGTCATAGACATAAACAGAGAAGTAGCTCTATACAATGTTTTTCCGCAAGATTCAGGCAATTCTATTTATTAACCGCTAGAGCACCAAAAAGCTACAGGCTGCAGCTTTAAAATACTGTAAAAAAAACTTCTATTGTGGAATATTAATACAATTTAAAATATTTTTTTTCTATTTTAATGTTTTTAAAAGATTTATTCCTGATGCAGAGCTGAATTACTCCAGTCTTCAGTGTCACATGAGTCTTCAGAATTAAATTTATTTTAGTGTTAGTTATTTGCATGTGTTTTCTGTATTATTTTAGAGCAGCAAATCAGCAAATAGAGCAGACGTGCTTACAAAAGTTGTGCTTTTAACTTGGTATGTGAATAAAACTCAACCGATTAGAAGCTTAATTTCGTGCCTGATTATTCACTGGTGGTTTGGCATTGAGACGTAGGTTTTGATGCTGAAATACTGTGCTAAAGTGCTGCAACTCACCCTTGAGTGCTTGTAGCTGTTATTTTCCTGAGACGTCAAAGGTCATTGCTCCAGGTCAGACATCGCAAACATTAGCCACTTGATCAAACACAACAAGAGCACTGCAGGCTGATAAGATTTCAGCGCTTCAGACATGCACTTCACTGAATGCACGAGGACAGTTTTCAGTGGAAATCACCAAAGCAGCAGTAATTTTTTTTTTGTATGGGTTTGTGTGTGCATATGTGCATGTATTATTGTATGTTCATGTTCATGTAAGTCAGTGGTGCTTGCTTTAAGAGTATGATGGAAGCACAGTGAAGCCTAAAAAATCTTTCCACTAGTGTCACACTTTTAAAAACATGTAGGAATCGTGCTAAATTAGATATCATTTGAAAGCTTAGGCACTATAAATTCATCCTTTTGAAAATTGTTAAACAATTAAATAAAACAATTCTGATACTTTAAAGCATTTTAGCAAGCTCCTCCCTCTTGTTTCAAGTGTAATATACTGTAATATACTGTAATATACAACATTTTATAATAGACATTTTAAATAATATAAAAAAATCATTTGGAGGTATAGTTAACAGGTTAAATATTTTAGCTTATAAAAGTATAAAATTAAGTTATTTAAGTAATGAACATGATATTTTCTACATTTACATTTATTTATAAATAAATTTAAAAATAGAAATATAAAAAAATTACGTCAATCAGCTCTAATACATACATTGTAAAAATGACAGTGAAATTAATTGTGAAAAAAAAAACTGTTAAATGATTAAAACTAAGTTATCCTATTAAATACTGTAAAAAGAAGTATTAGACATTATTTTGGATAAAAATGGACATTATAAATTGGACACCATTTTATGGTAGTGTACATTTTTTGGAAGTTATGATGACAGTGAATAGCCATAAATTGACATTCCCAGAATTCCCTGCATTGCATTTAAAATTTGATGTTTTTTTGTTGAAATAACTATGTTTCTTCTTTGCTTCAGTTTTGTACATTAGAGTTGTATGTTACATCTAATGTTGTTAATCTAAAGTTGTTAAATTGATGTTAAAACTGTAAAACCTAAAATGTTGCTGCCTTATTTTTAACAGTGTAGGGAAATCCAAGATTAGGCAGAGAGAGCCTGTTATTCACTTGTTTCTCTCAGTTATTAAACCGCCAATGACCCTGGTGCTCATCGTTGCTCACAGAGCTGTACGCATAAAGTTATCTGGCAGCATGAGGTCCGTTACGTCATGTACAAAACATAAGAAAGCCGCCAAATGTTCCTTATCACTGTGCAGGTGTCACCAAGGGAACGTAACACTTGCAAACGCCCACACTATTTCCTCATTTATCCTACAACCCATAAGCGCTTGATCGCCATGGGAACAGATGATCACCCCCGACGGCTTCCCTCACCCTGAAACACAGTTGCGCGTCTCATGGGATGCCAACTGATCCCATCATTTTGAAGCCCAGGACACCAGTGTGTGCTGGAGAGATGCTCAACCCGCAGCCGGGGTAAGTTTTAGGGTGATAGTAGGTGATTGTGACAGGGATGTGGGGCAGTGACTGCAGAGTCTTACCCTGACAGCAATGAATCATGGGTGCTTTACACTGCAGGCAGTGTGAGTCAGGCCAAGAATAACAGAGTCCTCAGGAAAACCTGGGACAGTTTTTACCAAGAATCAACCTCATTTTTGACTCTTTCTTTGTACATGGAACTGAAGTACTGAAGAATGTATATATGATGTTTTACATTTTCTGCATCAAAAAGCAAATTACATTTAAACATACATTATAAGAAATGAATACTTTTATGTATTCAGCAAAAATCAGAGATGACATAAAAACATTTCTGTTACAAATAAATGCTGTTCAAAAAACAACCATTTAAACATCAATAATAACATTTCCTGTGCACCAAATGAATAAAATTTTAAAACATATTAAAAAATATATATATTTATTTTAAATTTTTAAGTATAATTAGCATTGTACAAAATGCAGGGAAATAGTTTGTTTGGTTTATTTTGACCTAATAATAATAAAATAATAGTAATAGTTATTATTTTTATTATTATTGCTCTTTAATAAGATGCTTAAAATAAATGCATACATTTGCTTTTCATCCAAAAAAATAAGAAATACATAATGCCCCAAACAAAGTATTGTATCATACTGAGTGAAATTAACATGGAAATGTTGATTGGTTTACATCAGTGTCCATCTGAGTGGCATGTAGTCCATGGAACAACAATTAAGTTTACAAAAATGTCACTGACCTTATTTTATTTATTTTTATTATTATCCTCTAACTGGTATTATTACTGTTAAACATTCAGAATCAGGTCTGTGTTTCTTTCTAAACTGTTTAAGCATTTCTGTGACAGTCAGCAGAGCAAATAAATCAAGCTTGGAATAAAGTAACCTCTGACTCACACTTCCTCTCTTTCTTTTGATTTCTTTCTCTCTCTCAGGCACGTGGGTGACATTCGGGGGACAGATTTCAGATGAGGTGAGTATTGAATTTTTTTTTTTGCTTATGCTCATATAAATGATATTTTCAACAACAGTTAATCTGCAGTCTATTTATGAATTGTTTAGAAATATAATATAATAAGGTTGAATCATCGGGGGGAGGGGGTATGTGTTTTTGCATTATTCACATTTATAAATCCACTCTAGCCATTATCAAAAATTGTGTAGATTCAGTCAAGATAAGCATGTTCTGTGTTGACAGTCTTGGCAGAGAGGAAGGCTCGTAGACACATCATGCTGTGGTCTTCCTCATTATTCAAACAATAACATCATTCTGCCAGTGCCCCTTTCTGACACTCACCCAGGGCAAATGCACATAAACACTAGCGCTTCTTACATCATAAAAGTCCCTGCAGCAGCAACTTCCACAACAAGCCTGTCTTTCCCTAGAGGCGGAGTCTCCTCTATTGTCCAATCATCCCTCTTGTCCAATCAAATTATGCCAGATGCGGACGTCCCTGTTCGGTCCCCTTCTCCACATGTCATAAGTCATCTCATCAGCAGCTGAACAGACGGTTTTTCCTCATCGGTCTGCCAATATACAACTACGCTGACAGTAGGGATCACTGTCACTCATGCTGACAGTTCTTCATCAAAGAGAGCTAGAGAGAGAGACTGATGGGAGCTAGAGATTGCTAAGGTTTTAGCCACCAATTGTTCTGTCAACAGAAGATCACACACTGACATGAAGATCATTATATACAGAAGAATATATGTACGAATAAATATATACATCTGTTTTTCTTTCTTGCAGAAGAAAAACAGACACTCTGTTTACAAACCTAGTAAGAGGCCATTTACACATAAAACATTTTTGTATTACACTAGCTGCTTTTTAAATATGCACTAGATGGACATCTTTGATCATGACATGTCTCAAAAACCCACAGAACACTGTGTCCTGTGCAAGAGTGCATGTTTACAAAACAATGGAGATGTTGGCTGACAGAATGGAAAAAATGTAGAGACACATTGTGCTTCTTTTAACTTCCGTAATATTCTTAGTAGTCTCAGCCTCAGCTGTCACGCTCACAGAACGTTGGCTAAACGTCTGATGCATATGGTACACTTAACTGGAAACCCTTCAGGAATGTCGAAGTCATCAAAGGATTGGTTGAATTTTATCGGTTTTCCAGAAGAAGCGAGTATCGCGTTTATTTTCGGTCCGCCGGGAAACAAAGCGCAGACATGTGATTGCGGGAAAAAAACTGTCATGTTTACATGAGTGACAATGAGCATTTATTACAATCAGTTAAACGTTGGATTCTCAAAAGTATGCGATCCAATTTTACTAGTTGCACATCCCCTCCTATCTATTATGGAAGATCAAGTGAAGTACTGAGAAGGGGATATCAGCCACGTTTGCGCGCAAACATAAAACAACAGACATTGACAAACTCGTCAAACATGTTAACATAGAACAACAATGGAAATGTAGTGCAGTGGAATGAAAAAAGGGCTTATAAACATTTATAAAATGTTGCATAGAATCTTACGTCTCTGCATTTGTGTTTACGCAGTGTTGGGAACTTGTTACATGGAAAGTAATTGCATAATTTACTTGCAAAAAAATTATTACAGCTACTAATGAAAATTATAATTAATATTTTAACACGCAAACAGGTTTGATTGATTTCTTTTCCAAATTACCCCTAAACTGCAAACTGCTCTAAAATATGAGAACTGCAATGTTTTAGGAGTTTAGGACATGAGATTCAAATATTTTTATTTTCTATTTGGGTTTATGTATGCTTTATGCTATACATAATATATTTATTTAACATTCGCTGTGTATTTTCAAAGCGTAGATGCCAGTGTTTCCTGTTATAGGTATGCACCAATTTATATCTTAATATGATTTTAATCAGTTTTTAACCTCAGAACAATCTAAAGAGGTATTCAAAAGGTAATTAAATATAACCAGTTACATTATTTTAAAATGTAATTGAAATAGGTACATTATTTATCACATTTCAAATAAGGAAACTTGTAATCTGTAGCTATTACATTTCCAAAGGAACCTTCCCAACACTGTGTGTACGTGTGATTCAGAAAACTAATAGAGACACACACACACAAATGTGTACGCCTCTCTTCCAGATCTGTAAAATTTGTATCTCGAAATTGTGTCCTGCTGATTGATTTTGGATCTCCACACCTTGTTAACTCGCCTAATTAATCTCATTAGCATATAAAAGAGTACCATGCAGTCAACATCCAAATCCTGTACTTGAGAAAGGCAAGCACCAGAATTGCTTTAAAGAGTTCCACAAACCTGCAGTACTCTGGCTCTATGCCACAAAGAAAAGTGTGTACACTCTCAGAAAATTCTTGAACATTCACGGAACCTTTCAAATGCAGAAAAGGCTCTAGTTAAAAAGGTTCTTTAGATCAGGTTCTTTAGACATGAGCACAGTGGTCAGAGACATCCATCTAGCACATATGTACATAAAAACAAAAACAGCACCAAATATGCACTTATTTTTTATCATGTGATGCATCTCAATAACATTTAAGACATGAGTGCTAAAGTCTATTTACATAGAAAAACAATAGAAAACCAGCACAGTGTAAATTTCAAACACTTTCTGTATGAACCGTCCCTAAGGCTGTGTTACATTGGTTATAAAGACTCATGTGTCTCAGTAATTTAACAGCTTGTGCTTTTAAATCTTGAAAACAGTTGTGATACTGCAGTGCAGTTTAATTTATCTCATCCTACGTCATGGCTGGATGTTACTATATATAAAATGATGAGCACAATTTTTAAAGGATACATTTATGAAGCATCCACGCATAATAATAATCTTGTGTTAACTTATTATTATGTGCATGAATGCCATTATACTCAGTACATCTGCCTGAAAATCTGTCCATAAAGCCATGTATTAATTTTTTCTGCATCATGTGAGGTGTAAAGAATGAAATCTCTGTCAGATGTTATTAACTCCATCCTGTGAGACATACTGTATTCCTATATACATAGTGACAAGCAGGCATTAAATACCAGGGTAGAGCCAAATGGTTGGAGGGGAGGGGTTGAAAAATAACAGTCAGCGCTCTGTGAAATCAACCGAAAAGAAAATCATTTCACGGGCAGAGAAAGCTTTTGCATTTTGATGAAAGATTACAAAGATAAACTGTTTTCTTTAGGATAACATGTATTTTGTGATCCTGTTCTCTGCATCGCTTCTTAACTGCGCTGTCTAAGAATAATTGTGACCAAAAATATTCTGCAAAGGTTCAAAACACTAAAAAGTACAAATTCAGCTTAACCCTGAATTCGATTTGGAAAAATTAAAGGTTAAGGACATGAATGTTATAAAAGTGCTTCACATGGCAGTGAATCATGTGAAGTGGTTTAAGCAGCACTTTTTTTTACCAACACTTCTGAGCTCTCTGCGAGGCTGACTGACAGCTGAGTGGTTAATATTGATGTGTGTGCGTGTGTGTGTTTTGTAGGTGGCAGAGCAGCTGATGACTATAGCCTATGAAAACGGGGTCAACCTCTTTGACACTGCAGAGGTCTATTCAGCTGGGAAGTGAGTTGCCCTTTGACTTACAGCAAAACAGAGTGGCTAAATCCATCCAGACACTATCTTGCATACTAGAACCTATTGGATGGATAGTATGCAAATTGGGATTCAGCGAGTGTGTAAAAGCACAAATAATCTTGGATTAGAGTCCATCCATATCCAAACTTGCCAAGCTGATTCATCTAAACCTGTTAGAAGAGGCAGAAGGGAATTCGCTTTGATTGAATTGCACCCACCGATAGCATCATTTTTGCACAAATTGTCTGCATTGCTTTTGCACAAAATTCACTAAAGGAATTCAGGCTGAGATGCAAACGGCCGCAAATTTAGCACTGAATGCAATTTGCATAGATCTGTTTCTAGACTTGCAGGCCAGTTCCTGAGCGCTGGGTAGCACATATTTTTCTGGGACTGTACATGAGCACTCCACCACTGATATAAGGCACCTTTAAAATGCCAAAAACCTGGATATGTGCCTGGTTGTGATGCTTTTCTCCATTCTTTAAGCATTGTTTGATGAATTACTGCTGTCATGATCACTATAGGAGTACACTAACATTCATTTTAAAATAAGCTTTAAATTTCCTCCAGCTTTCTGTGGACACTAACTATAGCTCAACGTTAACTGTGTCAGGCAAATAACGCTGACGTTTGGGAATCTGGAGACTTCTATAATGAAACTCATGCATACAAAGGAGGAGTGTTTACCCTGAGACAGTAACTTTAAAGTTCAAGTTTAAATATATGCATAGAGCTATAGTGGCTCTATAGTGAATTCACCTCATAGTGGCATGGAAAAATTCTCTGCAAATCCAGAAATAAAATCCTAAAAAGCACATAAAATGTGTCGTTCTTCTTCACAGGGCTGAGATAATCCTAGGAAACATTATCAAGAAGAAGTGTTGGCGGTATTTATCTCGGTTGTTTCATATTATGATTTTAATCAGCAATTTAATTGCCTGAGAAATTAAATATTAATAATGCCACTGCTTTCACACAGTGTCAATAATCTGTCTGCTTGTGTACAGGAGATCCAGTCTTGTTATCACCACTAAACTGTACTGGGGAGGAAAGTAAGTATCTGTCTTTCTGTCTTTCTTTCTTTCTTTCTTTCTTTTTGTCTGCCTGTCTGTCTATTCATTCTATCAATAACAACTACTTTCACGTTCTCCTTGAGATTAGTCTGCTTTTGTAAAGTTTTCTTTCTTTCTTTTCTTTTCTTTTCTTTTCTTTTATTTCTCTAGGGCAGAGACAGAGCGTGGGCTCTCTAGGAAGCACATTATTGAAGGTAGATATTCTTCTTTCTTCTAATTCCCCTTTGATTTGTAATTGACCTGAACCCTCTTCTTTTCTTTCTAGTTCTCTCCTCCTTTATTGATTTTTTTTCTCTTTCACTGCAGTAGACTGTGTGTGGCCTTGTTCCTAATAAAAGCTCAGCACCCACACCAGTATTCATTCTTAAACAGTGTGAGATTCTCTCTCGCAGTCCTTGTTGAGAAACGATAATGCAAACCAAACAGTTTTTCAGTAAAAATGTCTAAACATCTTTAAAGCAAGAGACATTTACATGAGAAGCATAATAAAGCATTATACTGTATAAATCTTTTATTCATTTTGAGTTTATTTGTCTTACCCCATAAACAAATGTTGCATCCCAAGTACATTTATTTCGTTTTAAGTATGTTTAGATATTTCTACTGGAGCAAGACTAAAAAGCTGACGAATAAAAAAAAATGCATTATTTTGATCACATACAAATTTAGCTTCCAATAGTTTTGGTTTATTTTGTACCCATTTTAGTGCTCTTTGTTATAAACTCTTTTTTTTTCAAAAGAGCTTGTGACTAAATGTTCCTGACACAATAAAGCAAGATAAGACATCCATCACTGAATTCAGATTACTTTAATAGCCTAATGCATAATTAAAATGGCATATTTACGTGTTCTGATAATTGCATGCATTATGTGAAGTGTTTAAAATCATTTGCTTTATTTGAGTGCTTAATCAAGAGTGGAAATCTACATGTAATAATATTCTGAATTGCATCTGCAATACTGTATGAGATGGAGGTGAACCACTGATTTCAAGAGAGTTTAATATCTGTAATGTCATTTTGGTATCACTTTCAGATTGAGAAAATTCACTGTTTGTATTTCATGAAACTAATTGAATCATTCGCATACTGCGCTCGTCCCTCCCCCCCCCGTTCTCCAAGTTATTTTTATCGCTCCAGCTTGTGTGTAGTTTTCCTTCCTGGCTCGTGTCTTTCTCCCCTCCTCGCTAGCTTGTGTTTGTTTGACATTGTTTGTGGGCTAGAAAGGAACGTCTGTTTATCCTCTATGTACTTTTAAAAAAAGCTCCCTGCTAAGAATATCTCCTCCACAAACCCAGAAAATTCTGACTGATTAGAGCCATGGCGGATGCGAGGGCGCGCTCTGTGTGCACGGGGCCGATTAATGAGTCTGAGATTGGCTGGATTGCAGTGTTTTCGTGCAAGGACGAGTGTGGGGCTTATCTGTCAGATTAATTTCAGTATGGCAGAGTAATCACGCCAGCGTCTGATCACCTGAAAGCTCATCTGACAACTTTGTTTCAACACACCTGGTGTTTGCTCTCTTTGTCTTTTTCTCTGTCTTTCTCTCTCAGCCAAGGTTTATTGGTACAACTGAAAAGTTTTGCCAGTCCATTATTTTCCCAGTACTTAAATACTGGTTCTCGAAATAAGAAAAGCTACAGTAAATGATGTAGTTATTTGAAAGAAACGCTTGAAGAATAAATGGGTTTGGGGTGTTTAGAGGCCGAGTGACCCTAAAAAAGAATTTGGACACCTGAGCAGCACTCAAAAAAAGTTTGAATGCCATTGCATTAAAACAACAAAATGTCAAACCAAGTGGCATTCATTATAAAGGAAAAAAACATCACAAGCTCTTTTCATGCAAAGCATTTCACAGAAAAGACATTTGTGCGGTTCCTAATGGAAAACAACTGATATAACATTTTGAAGAAATTAATACTTTTATTCAGTAGGTATGCATTAAATCGAAAGTGACAGTGAAGACATAATATTAAAAATGATCTTTGATTGTTTCTTTGACCTTTGTATTCATCAAAGAATACCACATCATCATTTTCACAAATAGTAATAACAAATGTTTCTTGAGCATCAAATATTAATGTCATGTGACATTGCTGAAAATTCAGCTTTGCATCACAGGAATGATTACATTTTTTAAACATATACTATAAATTTTAATGGTTTTAAAACTATAATAATGTTTTATTTTTTAAAACAAAAGTTCATTATTAAAGTTCATTAAAATAAAGTTCATTATTTTCTGTAATGTACTGAGAAACATTAGACTTTCATATAGTTTAGATTCATTACACACAACTAAAGTAGTTCAAGCCTTTTATTGTTTTAATATTGATGATTTTGGCATACAGCTCA
>JAUYWG010000032.1:17338371-17362298 GCA_034779775.1 Enteromius afrohamiltoni
CTAGCTGCATTGACCCTGCCCTTGATAAAACACAGTGGACCAACACCAGCAGCTGACATGGCACCCAAGACCATCACTGACTGTGGGTACTTCACACTGGACTTCAGGCATTTTGGCATTTCCCTCTCCCCTGTCTTCCTCCAGACTCTGGCACCTTGATATCCGAATTACTGTTTCTGGTTCAAAAGTGGCTTGACCTGGGGAATACAGCACCTGTAGCCCATTTTTCCTTCACACGCCTGTACACGGTGGCTCTACTTCAGTTGTGTGTAATGAATCTAAAATATATGAAAGTCTAGTGTTTATCAGTACATTACAGAAAATAATGAACTTTATCACCATATGCTAATTTTTTGACAAGGACCTGTATATACTGTTTTTGTTTTGTGTTGTAAAGTAACACCAGTGTTAAATTTTAGTTTGTAAATTTCTAAGTTTTGAACAATCACTAATATTATTTACTTCCAGTAATACCCTAATCAGTATATTCATCATAATTAAAAAACTAATATTGGATGATGTTGATATGGCCATTTAAATACCCTTATAAATAAACACAAATAAACATAATGCTTACAGTGCATAATCTATGATATGAACTGCCCCTCAGTGTTTGTTCTCTGTATGTCTTTCTCTCTGTTTCTGAATGAGACAATGATGTGACAGACTGAATCATTCATCCTTGTTCTGCTTCCTCATCTTGTTTTTCTTCCTGTCCTCTAGTGTCTACAAAGCTGT
This sequence comes from Enteromius afrohamiltoni, assembly GCA_034779775.1. Lineage (NCBI taxonomy): Eukaryota > Metazoa > Chordata > Actinopteri > Cypriniformes > Cyprinidae > Enteromius > Enteromius afrohamiltoni. The sequence continues at coordinate 17,339,110 of JAUYWG010000032.1, forward strand.
ACTTTTCTAATCCTCTCTCACCTGATCCTATTTTTGGTCTCACTGAGTTTGCTCCCTCATCCTTCCATCTCTTTTCACACTTCTGGCTGTCGGATAGTAGCTCAGAATGAATTTAGGTCCTCAGGCAACTGCATGAGTTTGTGTCATCATTTTTAATCTTTCCTGTTTCATATAGAATAGTTGAATGAATGTTCATTTACTTGCCCTTATGTTGCTTCAAACCTTTTTTTTTCCACAAAGCACAAAATATTGCACTAACATTTACATTGCTGTTTGAATGAAAGCAAATCGAATCTGGGGCTGTTTGTGCTCCAAAAAAGAAAAAAGTAGCATTAAAGTATCATAAATGTGTTCAGTACAACTCATGCACTATATTTCACTCTGAATACGTTATACATGAACACTTTCTTATGCGTTCTCTTTCTGTAGGTCTGAAGGGTTCTTTGCAGAGGTTACAGTTGGAGTATGTGGACGTGGTGTTTGCCAATCGCCCCGACAGCAACACACCAATGGAGGGTAGGTGAGGCTTGGGCCTAAAGCAAAAGTCACTCAGCTGATGCTCCTAGCTTTGCAAGCTCATTATATGCTTGATTACATTCTGAAATGTCTTAGAGGCAATTCGTAAAGCAATGCAAGTACTGTATGCATTGTGGTTATAGAACTGTCACAAGAGCAGCTATTGCATTAGCATAAACTGTCAGCAAGTTTTCTCTTTATTCACTAGCAGTGCAACAGTTTAAAGAGTCTTAATTAAAGCTGTTTTTAGTGAACGTAATTTCAGGAGGTAAACGCCTAAATATCCTATACAAGACAGCCTCTTACTTTTTCCGTCTCCTTCTTTTATGCAGGGCTCTAGACTAACTTTTTGCACTTGTGCGCCAGCATAAAAGTTAGGTGCACACAAATTTTCATATAGGAAATATTTTTGACATGTGAATGATTAACTAACACTGTGTCTACACTGAACGAGACAGTTGTCACGTCGCATTGCAACAGCTAAAGTCTTGTCACTGGATGCGACAAAGTGACCATTGAAAATCATTTGAAACTTGTGTCAATACGTCATAAATAGAATGCAGCATTAGTTTTCTGTCGGGAATTAGCTACACCACATCCAGTGTAGACAGCAGAATAGGTAATGCTAAGATTATATGGGCACACAAACTCATGAAATAGCTATACCTGAATAAAACCCCCTATATGAGTTTATTTTAAATGTCTTTTTGAAAGAGGTTTCTTATGCTCATCATTTGTTTGATAAAACACGGTAAAAAAACAGTAATGCTGTAAAAATCTATTTGAATATATTTTAAAGTGTAATTTATTCTTGCCATGCCCAAGCGAAATATTCAGTATTACTTTAGTCTTCAATGTCACATGATACAGAAATCATTTGTAATATGTTGATGTGCTGCTTGCTACTCTAACTTAAAGTTGTTAAAGAATTTAAAATTTTTGACATGTTCACAAGAAAAGCATTTATTTGAAAAATATTTTTTGTGACATTATTACAATCACTTTTGATCTGTTTAATGCAGGGATTCTTAACTGCATTCTTAACTAAATGCCCTCAAGGTTCATGTTTCTGTAGCATTTAACTCCAACCTTGATTAAACTCACCTGCCTGAAACATGAGAAAGACCTTGATTAGCTTGTTCAGGAGCAAAACAGCAGGAAAGTTGACCTTGAGGGCCAGAGTTAATGCGTAATGGAAAGGTAATGAATGTTCAGTGCACGACCCTGTGCTTAAGGTCTTGGCAAGTCTTTTTTGCATGTTTGGGTCTAAAATATGCCTTAGTCTGTGTGTGTGTGTTACTGTGTGTGTAAAACAGGATGTAGGGTGCTATTTCCATCCATCCTAGTAGGCCGTTTTTCATAATCCCAGTCTAACCTCCCTTTTGATTTCTGTGGCACTGCAGCACTCTGGAAGTCTACTTCTTATACACTCTGCCCATCACCATATCTGTCTGTCTCTCTATTGGACTCTCTCTCTCTCTGAGGGGATTAGAGACTGGCCCGTGGGGCACATAGTGTATTTTTTAAGCTGCTCTGTGCCTGCTGTGTCTTCAGAACTCCAGACCTCTTTCTCTTGCACTTATACACAGACACACACAAACTAATGCATGCATATGTATTGTATATCTAAATGAGGAAACAAACAACATATATATATATATATATATATATATTGTGAAGCATATTCAATTTGATTTAATTTCATCCCCAAATGTCCCAAAGAGCGGTTTTATTAGATTTAGCCATCTTTGGGGACAAAATTTGTTCGTAAACCCACACACACCTGATTTCTTTCATTGAAATTTTTCCTGTCTGTATGAGCGAGTCTTATCAACACGTAAACACATTTAACATCAGGGTTACAAGCCAGAAAAGTAATGCATAGACTTCCTACAGAGTGAGGATAATCTCAAGAGGACTCTCCATACAAATCTGAGCTTTAAAGCCGCGGTGGGGGAAAGCAGAGTATCTAACAAAGTAAAACGTTTAATCATCACTCTACCATCGAGGCTGGAATGATTTTACTCCAAATTGATGTGCAATGTGTTCTTGGCACATACAGTTAAATCCTCGTGGGAAGATAATGATAGTACGGTATTTTAATAAAAGAACATTTTGGAACTGAACTGAGAACAAATTTCACTACCCATGACCTCCTTGGAGACTTGTTAATGTGTTTGCCATGTTGTCTCTCAGCTTTGTGAAACAGACATTAGATCATCGATATGATGGTGGCCCTGATATCTTGTACTGTACAAATATGTTCTGAAAAGGGCCCAAACTGAGGAAAACAATGTGCAATTAGTGCTGTTGTTGATTAAGATGACATCTTTAGAAATCTTTATGACTGCAGAAATAGTTTATATAAGAAGCAGTTTATACAGTATAATATGTGGCTAGAATTTTGCTCAGACTTGGTTAAGGTTCTAATGCTTTGGTGCAGTGCAGTACCCTATAGCCTTTCATTTTCCGTGCATTAGAGTAAATTTGATTTTGTTCACTTTTTTACAAACTGAGGGAAATACTGTAATTATATTTTATGGTAATTGAAAGATGTCGATACAGCATAACTAGTACTGAAGAACTTACAAACAGATTCCTTTTAGGTCACATTCATAGTTTAATGAATACAGCTTTGTTCTATAATGCCCTCATGGCCTGTAATATTTTGTGGCGTTTTAATAAACACCAAACACATATCTGTGTTTATTAGTGTTTATCTGATATTGCAGAGTAGACTAAGCACCTACTGGCTGTTTCCCCAAACCTCCAATGACCTTTTTGTGTTTGAATCATCCACATCAGTCTATAGTAGAGATATTAAAGCCACAAATCAAAATCATACAGCACACTGTCTCTGTTCCCCCACACACAAATCAAATCATGCTATCATATGACACAACTACATGCAGCAGAGAATGACTAATACCTTATTTCGAAGTATTGTGGTGGTACCTAAACTTGACTGAGTTTGCTAAGCATTATGGGTAATGATTAGGCATAATTCTGCTGCTGTTCAGAGCACTTACAGTATATCTTGTCTATATCCTGTCTACAGAGTAATGCTGATATGCTGAATTCTTTTTACCACAGTTTCTACAAAATATTGGGCGGTAAAAATGTTTTTAATAGGAATGTTTCTTGAGCAAAACTATCAGCATAATGATTTCTGAAGAATCATGTGATAATGGAGACTGGAGTAACGCTGCTGAAAATTCAGCTATGCATCATAGGAATAAATTACATTTGAATTAATATTAAAATAGAATATGGTTTATTCACAATATTGCTATTTATTTTTTGGTGAGCATAAGAGACTTTTTTTACATTTTAAAAAATCTTATCTAACTTTTGAATGGTAGCACTTATGTGCTTTAAACCTAAGAAAGATGATTTCTTAAAATATATCTAAGTTATGACGAAGTTTGAAAGACTGCAACTGCTGGACTCACCATACAGTGAATGTGAATGTTTGGTTTTTTTCCAACATGTTCTGTGTGTTTGTGTTCTATAGCAGTAATTCAACTTGAATTATCAAAGATACAAATATTTTTTGGGAAAGTTGCAATCAAAATCCACTCAAGAATCAGAGGGGACACGTGGGCATGAACGCATCTGCACCGGCACGGAGCAGCCTACGCGCTGCAGAAACATCCACATTTCATTAGATTAATACTTCAGGGTTCTGCTGTTCAGATGTTCCATCAGAAACTGAGCTGGAGTCCTCAGTCTCTCGTGAGAACAAACTATACGATGGTTTGCTGAAGAGCCATTAATTTTAGTTCACACCGACATGTGCCTCTGGCTTCCTGTGTTTTTTTCTCGCTCTCTCTTTTCTTGAGCAGATGTATTGTTGTGCTTAGCTGACGTTCACTTGGTTTTTTTCTCCTCCATTCTCACCCACACACTCACATTTCTCTTCATTCGTACAGAGTTCGTAATGAGAGAGTGGGTGTGGGCTTTCATTTTCATTATGTACCGAGGTAGATTTGGCTGCTGTTTTCTACTCTTCTGTTCTTTTTTTAATCTCCTTTCACCTTCTCTTGCCTTTTTCTTTTATGGAAGTTCTATTGTTTCTCAAGTTGATGCATTGAGCCATATGGTTTCACATGAGGATTGGACTATGGCCTGCCCACTTACACAGGAAAGACCTGACTGACGTTACATGTAAAACTGACCACAGTTATGTTTTAATGTTAGATTTGGGTGCAGGGATTTCTGAAATATCACAAAGCATACTGGTTCAGAATAGTTCACCTGATAATAAAACTTCTTTGATCTTTTGCAAACCAAAACATTTATGGTGTCCTGTTAAGCATTCAGTTGACCATTAGCAAAAACCCACCCCACTTTGTTACAGTTGCTATGTCCAACAAGCAACAGCACCCTCACAGTATCATGTTCTCACACAGAAAATACATTGTAGAACAAAGAGAAAACTGACAGCGTGACAGAGAAGGTTACTTATGGTATGTAACAAAGTCTCAGATTTCAATTTTTGTCATTTTTAAAGAAATGTAAACAATAAATAGGGTTTCAATGTGTTGTGACCGATCACTGCTGTGACAAGTTAATCGGCACATGAATTAAAAATTCTCTTTACTAGTTACAGCATGAAATAAACATGAATGAATATCAGAAGGTTTTGCAGAAACTGACATTAATCTACTCTCCAGTGTAGTTTTGACAAAAAGGCAGAATCAATGTTGTGATCGCTTGTCAAACAAACTCCCATCAGCTCAATTGATAGTTTTCAGTCACGTGACCGATTCGCTCAAAAAAAAACAAAATTCAATTTTTGGCATTTTGCTATCTATATTAAGCACCCACTGCAATATTTCAATCATTAAACAGCACGTCAAAACTTTGTAAAAACACTTAAAGTGCCTTAACATATTTAAAACGGTAATATTAAAATATAAAATTAATTAATCGCTGTATTAATGATGCATAGTTTAAATAGGAATGCAGATGAGACTGAATAAGAATGCAATCCTCTTAAATGTTTTCCTTACAACAGTTTTCTATGGGAAACCACTCAGCGTAAAACTTGCATGATGCGTTTATTGTAATGAAAGAGACGGGAGGCGTGCGGATCCATTTGCTGACTTTATTATCCAGGCAAACACAGAGTCAAACAGGTAGAGTTGAGGCAACAGCAAACGTGAATATCAGAGGCAAAACACAAGAATATTCCAGTAAGCAAAGCGGAGGTCAGGCGATCGGCGAACTTAATCCAATCGAATATCCAAGGCAGGCGGGGTCAGTAACAATAAATCCAACAACAGGGAAAATACAGTCCAGGGATGGAAACGGAGACAAACGCACAATGAAACACACATGGAGCTGGAGTGCCATCCAGTGGATCTTGCTGGCACCTCTAGCTGAACCGTTACATTTATATTGTGGCTTCAAAAATAAACTTCAGATGAATTTCAGCTTTTAATTTCTGTGTTTTACTACATTAATGCAAACTGCGGAAAAATAACTGACAGTGAAGCAAAGCTTCAGGGGGCGTTCCTATAAGAGTGTGATGTCACATGAAAACTGTCTTCCAAGAAACTTTGAATGCTCTCGTAAAATATTTGGACTCTCCTGTAAAATAATTAGATTAAGAGTGATTTGTGTGTGTGTGTGTCTTTTTGCAATTAGTTTAAATATTACAATAAATTCTATTACTTTTAATATTTTTCATTATTGTCTACAATTAATTACAAATATATTTGTGTGTGTGTGTGTAGCCTGTATAATGTTTATGCACTTTGGAAAACCCAGTAGATATTTTATCATCAAACATAATTGTTATATCAAAACCAGTACCTTGTAACCACAATTGAGTTTGTAGGTGGACAAATAAATACTACATGTCTGTACTCCCAAGATGCCAGCCAATCAGATTACAGTCTGCCTGACCGAGTAAGTACTTTCCAGTTTTTGTGTAATATGTATCAGACGGTCAGGGAAGGGACTTGGTCCTCAGGCATGCCATTTGATGAGATAAGGGCAGCCCTGCGACACCGCTGTCAGATGAAGAGCGTCCCACAGACATCACTCACTGGTGGCATGTGTAGTGAAGATGAAACGCAGAGTCGGTGGACACACAACAAAACCCAGATCACAGCAGAGTAATGGCCAGAGTAAAGCACCTGGAGTCAAAACACTGATGAGACAGAGAAAAGCAGCTCTTCGCATATGAAAATCTGAGTGATGAAGCAATAAAGCAGCTTTATGAGCTCATGATGTAGGCGTTGCGAGTGGATTTTTGGTTCTCGCTGCTCTGGTACTGAACTGAACACAGAACTGCAGTAAAGGTCTCTGCTGGTAATGATGCAGAACAGCAATGCCTTCAGGATGTCAGAACAGATGGTGTTCCTTTCGGCTGCAGAGTAGCGCTCTGTCAAATGTATACACCAACATCGTATACAAGCACAAACACTGTTGTCTGTTCACATTATGCATGGTCTCACTGATAATCATAGGTGTTTTGTCTAAAATATATGGTTCTAGCACCCATACATTGCTGTTCAGAGGTTTGGGGTTAGTTAGATTTGAATAAATTTAGTTTACAACATATTAAATTCATGAATTAAAATGTTTAAAGCCAATATATTTATTTACCACAATTAAGTAATTTTTCCATTCTGTTTGTGAGATTTTTTTTCTTTCTCTAAGTATTAAAATAGAAAGGAAATTCTGTTATGATTTATTTAATATGTAGTAATTTAACTATATGTACATTTAATTTTTTTTTAACTGTTTATAATTTAGAGTTTAATTTAGAATTCTAATAGAATAATTTAGAATTTGTGTTATTTACATATTTATATAGATATAAAGTTATTGGACATTTATTTATGCAAAAAAAGGGTTATAAGTTGTTGAATTTGTGTTTATTCAGCATTTAACAAAATGTAATATATGAACATTAAATACTGAGGTCAGAATGCTAACAGGAAGGGTTTATTGAATGCAAATAGCCAACCTCCGTAAAAAAGGTTTGTTTGGATTTTGTTTTTTTGTTTTAGCAAGGATGATTGATAGTTAAGTTCTACTGGATGATAAAAACATAAATGTCCTTGTACTGGGCCTTCATCTGTGTGTTAATGTTCAATATAACCATCCCTTTCTTAAACTCTGCCGTGTGGGCCATTATTTTTATTATAACTCATTGAGCTAAATGGATCTGTTCACCAGATGAGAGCATTTTCTTAAGGGTAAAGTTGGGTTAACAAGCCCTTGATGCCCATTTTGCGATCCTCGGGTGAGGAATCCCATTGCATATTTGCATGTGCTTTTAACACACACTTCACTTAAGCCAAGGAATTATGCTAAAGCACAGCCCCAAATATAGTGCTGATAGCAGTTGGCACTGTACTTTTCTCCAGGTTACAGGGCGGTTCTGAACTCTAGGAGGCCAGTGCTTTTTTCAACTTTTTCACTTTTATTCAACTTTATAATTAATTATAATACATTAAGGGCTTACATCAAAGAATGTGTAAATAATGAATACACAATTTTACCTGGTACAATTAAACTTGCTTAGTGATATACAGAGTTGTTGTGTCAGTTTGACTTACAGCTGAAGTGCTTCTCATCTTTAATCCTGTTAATTCAGACGGCTGTGAAATAGCTTCAGCTCTTTTGCATTATTACCTTTTATCCTTTGTGCAACTCTGTCAGTGTTGCCTGATCTCACAGGAAAAACATGCAACCTGTTCTGACACACAGTCTCAAAATAAGCCTCCTCAAAACTTGGCTAAATACGTTTGCCCTTTGAGGATGGAATTGCTTCATTTAATCTGATTTATGTGGTCAGAATAAGTTCATTTTCAAAATTCAGGCACACTCTATAAATAGATTCTTTATTTGTTACACTGCAGAATAACTTAACATGTTAACATCTTCTTTCTTAGTTATATTCTTTAAAGTGTGCCGGACAGCTGTGTAATGATGCAAGTTATGTATTTTCTGTATAGTTTACTGTACAATCGGTTGCGTAAATCAGTTGTTAAATTGTAAGTACAGAAATTTGGATTATCTGAGTTCACATACTTTTAAATGAATAAAAAACGAAACCAAGTTGCTTAATAATCAGACGTCAACACAGCGCAAGGGGAAGACGTAAACAGCGCCATCTAATGGTGACCAGACACAATTACTTCTTTGACACAGTGGATCTGTATAGCAATAGTCCAATCTCGGCTGATATTTTTGTTTTAAAGCGTGTTTTGTGTTTTAGAGATAGTGAGAGCCATGACGCATGTTATTAACCATGGCATGTCCATGTACTGGGGCACATCACGCTGGTCAGCGATGGAGATCATGGTAAGTATAAACACGTTTGTATCTAAACACATTTTAAAGTAGACCAAATTATTTGTAGGGCTTTTCGAAATAATTTATGAATATATAATTAAAATTATATATTACAATTAATTATAAAATTTAATTAAAATTAATTATAAAATATAATTAAAATTATATATTAATATATTACATTTAAAAACTTTTTTTTAAAATAATATATATATATATATATATAATAATTTAATAGACAACAACAACAAATACTCAATGTGTGTTCATATCTTTATTCATGAACTATATTAATATAATTCTTTTCTCATATTTGTCATCTCTCTCTTCCTGTAGGAGGCATATTCTGTAGCGAGGCAGTTTAATCTGATTCCTCCTGTGTGTGAACAGGCCGAATATCATTTATTCCAGAGGGATAAAGTGGAAATGCAGTTGCCAGAGCTTTACCATAAGATTGGTAAAAACATACACATATTGTATATACACATGAACATACATAATTAAAATTCGATTTCTGAAACTTATCAAACAATCTTGCTCCGCAGGTGTTGGAGTGGTTTCCTGGTCTCCTCTAGCCTGCGGCATTGTCACAGGGAAATATGAAAACGGCATCCCAGAATCCTCCAGGGCCTCTTTAAAGGTACTTTAAAGGAGTAGTTCAGGCAAAAACTAAACCGTACTGAAAGCGTACTCACCCTCCGGCCATCCAAAATGTGATTGAATTGATTTCTTCATTAGAATAGATTTAGGGAAATTTAGCCTTACATCACTTGCTCAGCAGTGGATCTTCTGCAGTGAGTGGATGCCGACATTAATATAACAATAATCAACAAGTAATCCACAAAACTCCAGTCCATCAGTTAACAGCGAGAAGCTCAGTGTTTGTAAGAAACACATCCATCAAGGCATTATACATTTAAATAGTTGCTTCTAGCCGATCAGCCGTTTGGACTCTCATTCTGACGGCACCCGTTCACTGCAGAGCACTGATGAACTAATGATGTTCATTTTTGGGTGAACTGTTCCTTTATTCATGTCTGTCATTATGGATTTATCCAATGGAAATAGTGCCAGTTTTCTGTACAAAAACAGCTATACTGAACAGAAGAACACAGCTGAGTTAAATAGGACAGTCTGACACTGGATGAAGTGGTTGAGGAGCTCATTTAGATTACACCTTCAGCTTGTATACAGTGATGAGGGAGGCAGGTCTGTCAGGGCAGTTTTGCAGCGCTCGTCTCACTCACTCACTCTCTCTCTGCAGTCGTACCAATGGTTGAAGGAGAAGATTCTGAGTGAGGATGGCAGAAAGCAGCAGGCGAAGCTTAAGGAATTGACCCACATAGCTGAGAGGCTCAGCTGTACCCTGCCACAACTTGCCATCGGTAGGTCAAAAGAACTTTTTCACTTAAACTGTCACATAAGTGCCACATATTATAACTGCTGCAGTGACTCAACTGTTCTGTCAGTGCTTATGTAGAGAAAAATACTTCTGTGCAGATTTCCTGACTGAGAAACAAACCTTGATATTAATCCACGAGGCTTTGAAGTCAACAATTCTGAGGGTTTAAAAAATTACATACTTAATGTAAAAGTATTTTTATGGAAAAAGGTGAATCTCTTACTGTTTAAATATATGTGTAATGTTTAGCTTTTACTACTTTACTAGAAATAGTTTTAATAGTGCATAATCATTACATACACATAGTGTATATTAGGGAACTGATCATGATTTATCATGATTACTCATTGCCCAGCACTAATATATATAAACTAATATGTATAAAGTTAGACTTTATACACTGTAAAAACAAACACTGTATAGACAGTCTGCAGCACCCGTTCAGAATCCTACCAGCTCATTTGAGATTGGACTAGGACTAAATGACAAAATCCTCATTAATCTATTCTCTGTGTTCCTCTGTAGCCTGGTGCCTCCGTAATGAAGGAGTGAGTTCTGTTCTCCTGGGGACCTCCAACCCTGCACAGCTCACTGAGAACCTGGGGGCGATTCAGGCAAGAGATTTATCAATCAATATCATCTCTTAACACCTATCTCCTGAATCTCACATGGTTAATTTACATTTAAAACCTCAAAAACAGGGTATTGCTTGATGTTATATTTATGTGCCAAGGCAAAATTTCACCCACTGATGATAAGAGATTCAACTAGGATCAACCAGCTTCAGATAAAGAGGGTTTTGCATAGTTTCTAGCCTGACGAAATGCTTGGACTAGCATTAGTTTTTCTTGACCGGGCGAACTTTTAAGGGGGCTTCAAGATGACTTCAAGAAGAATTAAAATATACTGAGAAAAAAAATGCTTTTCTCGCTTAGATTTTTTGGCTTGTGTTCAGCCAGAATATCTAAAAAATCTTAAATTAAGAAGGATTTTCTAGACAAGTAAAAATTATTTTATTGTTTTCAAGTATATTTTAGCTTGAAACAAGCAAAACAAATCTGCCAGTGGGGTAAGCAAGTAAAAACTCACTTAACTTTGACTTGGTTTCTTTTTTTTAAAGCAAGAATTTCTAGATATTTTGGCTGGAAACAAGACCAAAAATGCTTTTTTTTGCAGTGTAAGCTAAAACAACAACAAAATCATTATACTTGTTATTTGAATTCACCCTATGTGCTTTAGTCATTAGAACTATGTTCTTGCTGACAGGTTCTGCCAAAGATCACCGCTCACGTGGCCTCGGACATCGACAAAATCCTGGGTAACCGTCCACACAGTAAGAAGGACTACCATCACTAGGTCTTTCTGTGAACCTGTAAGCCTTGACACTCAGGATCCCGTGCCAGCCCTCTCGTGTCGGCGGGTGTCCACAGTGTGTGATTCCCACCATTGTGTGTCTGTGTCAACGTCACCTGCAGAGAGCCATTGTTACTGTTACAGTAGAAATGCTAAAGTGTTATGCATGCTTCTGACCTATACCTGAGCTCAACGTCACATTAGATCTCTGTAGAGACACACCTGCCTGTGAAGCACAGAAGCTCCTGGACTCCCTCGTCTGTGGGGTTTTGTATTCAGCTGTCATAACCCATATGTGCCAAAGTGAACATGGTCTTGACCCTTGACCTCCGGACATGCATTCTGAAAAGGGACGAATGACAGGCCCTCATAAATAGCCCTGATTATGGTCTAAAAGCATATCATTTTGAGAATGTACAAACTAAGAACTGTGACGTATGGCAGAGCAGCATGTGTCCATGTTAAAATAAAAATGTGTTGGATTAAAAAGCCATCAAAAGCAAAGCGAGCGATTATTGTGTTTAAATGTCCAAAATGTTTAACATCTTTAAACAACTGTTTGTGTATGTTTCCTTTGTAAACCCTGCTATTTGTGTCATGTCTGATCCGTTCAACAATTTCTTACTTCTGCATTGTTTTCATTGTACATTATAAAAGAAACTTAGTTTGGTCAAATGCTTATCCAGTGTTACACTGGTTAAAGATTTAAATGCTTGCTGCTGTATTTGGCAACTTTTGAACTGCTAAGCAGTACATACTTGAGTCCTGAGTGTGACAGACATGCACAACTACTAAATGAAACTAGTTTGTTATTCATGACAAATGGGGTCAAAATGTTTACAGACTTGAAAATGATGAAGCTGTTGATTAATGCATTGTGCAGAGTGCTTTTAACATTAAAATAAAAATGTGCATCTCCAGTTTGTGGTGTTTTGTTATATATATATAGTTTTAAGTTATTTTGCTACATTCTACAAAATGTTGCTTTGAAACAAAATAATCTGATTAATGTGGGCTACAGTTAAAAAAAAAATCGAAACATAACTAATTTAAAAAGTAGAAAAACTAGGCCATGTCTGAACGGGGAAAAACTAGGTCACACGAGGCAGCAAAATTACTGAGTAACATAAACATTACCTTATTTCTCCATAGAAACTACACCCCTCCCTTAATACATTAATCCCCGCCCACTAAGAGCTTCTATTGGATAAACTCCCTGTCCATTTTAAAATTCCGTTTTTTCATTGGCTCTTCGCCTCTCGTCAACTTATTTCGATTCCATACGCGCCAAACATTGTAGGCCGTGACATACTTAACGCAAATACTTCGAAGCGACACTGTTTATGACCACTGATAAATGAAAAAAGCAAGAGTTTGTTTTGTTAGTTATTATTCAATCTAGCCGCCTATAAGGAAAGAAGGAACATCCCTCTCTCGGTCTCCAAGGCAGCAGGCAGTAAACTGAAAACACAGCAAGTGTGTTGAAACGAGCAGTGTGCTGGGTGAGTCGCGCTCCTTTTTGTGATACTGTTTTTAGTTTGCTATGCGATATATATGAGCGCTAGTCTAGAAAACAATAACGGCGCTGGCTGGAAAAATAACTGTCCACTTTGATTTAAGGCGCATCGGCGATGTGGCTGATGCAGGGCCGGAGGAGCAGCCCCAGGGGCGACAGTGTTTGTGTTGCTGATGATGACTGCGGTATCAGCAGCGTGATGAAGACTGACTCCTTCTGCATGAACCAGTCCTTCCCCTCCGCGCGCAACTGCACTCTCAACCGCGTGGACGCATCAGGTGGGCCACGCAGCTTTCACACCTGTGCCACAATGCGTGGACGCTGAAGAGACACCAAATAATACATGATAATATAAAACGATAACGACGAAGCTTATAAAAATTACAGCAGTAGTTGTTGACAATAAAATGGCACCACAGGGAAGATCTCTTAAGAAGTTGCTGCCAAATCAAAAACATGGTTATTCAGCAGTGAGTGTTTGCTGAAGGAGATCGATTTCTGCAATGGTTTGCTCAGGACAGATGACTGGGTTACTTTTGTTTGATTTTATTTTGTTTAAATTTTACTTGGAAGACAAGAATATGTACAGTAACAGTCTGTCACACTGTTCACAAGTTTGGGGTTGGAATATTTTTATACAGTGTTCGTAGTGTTATTGTGAAATGTTATTGCAATTTAGAATGGTTTGTGTTTATATTTTTTTAAAGTAACTTATTCATGTGCTGGCAAACATGCCATTTCCTATACTTTTATCAACGTTAAAAATAATTAATTGGTATAATTTAAGATCTTTGTGGGAACTGGTGTTTTTCAGGGTTCTTTAAACATTTTGCTATACATTTTTAATGAATAGAAAATTCTTAAGAGCTGCATCCATTTTTATTTATTTATTTATTTTTTATAGTTAAGGATGTCTTTACTATCACGTCTTATCAAATGAATGCATCCTTTCTAAAAAAAAATAAAAAAATAAATATATATATTATTATAATTTCTTAAAATAAAAACAACTGCTCTGATGTTTACAATGGTTTTGGAAATGAATGAAGAGTTTCATTCTCGCTCAATTTGTTTTCTGATAGGTGGCTCTCATGTTAGTTCATCAGTGGCGATGAGGAATCTTCAGATCTCTGATCTGCATTGTTCCCATCCCGCGTCTCCATCATCATCTCACAGGTCTCCAGTGTTGGAGAGCTCTCTGCTCAGACAGCTCATGTGTACTGCTCCAGAAAAGAGAGGCACAGCTCTCACCATCAACCCTAATAAAGCTGTCCTGTCCATTAACTGCACCACATTACAGGTACTGGATGACCGTTCTCATCAAAGCTCTTTTCCCAATTAAACAAAGGCCACATTGCACGCATTATTTTGGTATTAGGAATTCATTGGCCACACTTGTAGCTGCACACCTGTTCTTTTATTGAGTCGTTATTTGAATTATTTTTTCATGCTATCTCTTTTTGCAAGGTTTTGGATGCAAATGAACATGCTTGTAAGTTGTTTGAGTGTGGATACAGTGATTTGATCAGCCGGAAGCTGACTTCTCTCTTAAGAGCCAATCAGATGCTAGAGGAAGTCCTGAAGGAGGAGACTCTGGATTCTGATGGAAACCTAGTTGCTATTTCTGCAAAAGTGGTATAAAAGACTGTGGTTAATTAAACAACAATTCACTTATCTGTCACTAAATTATTTCATGAGTCATAAATATTGAATTTCTTCCACGCTGCACGCCCATGACTCTGATCTCTGCTTTCCTGTGCTGGATGCGAGCGAGCATCATTAATTAAAGCACAGCTCTGGATCAATCTCTCCACAGGTGAGCGCAGTGAGTTTGACAGGAGCTGAGTTTCCGGTGTCTGTGTGGCTTCAAATACCAGAGCAGCCGCAGCAGATCTTAGAGCTCCTGCTGGAACGAGTGGAGAGAATCACAGCACATGTGACTTTCACTCAAAATGTGAGACTCATTCCCTTGCAGCTAATTGTGCAGTGAAGGTTAACCTTATGTATCAAGTTAAGCATTTGGAAGCATAATTTAAAAGAATTACGCCAATATTATTAACATTACATTATAAAACTGCATAATGTAACTGTTGACTACAAAAGGTCAGTAAGGTCAGCATATTATAATGATTTCTGATGCTAAAAACTTGATTAATGGCTGCTATAGTGTTAGCCTGGCTTCCGCGACTATAAAGCTCATAGGAGCTTAGTCTGGCCAAGCTAGCATACTACCCGCCTTCTGGCAGGCGGGCTTAACCTGCGTCCATCAGATGCCTCTGTATACTACTGGACGAATCTACAACCAATCAGACCACTCAATTTGATGATGTATGCATATTGACGGAATCTGAAGCCACCGTAACCAATTGTAGCTAGCTTCATTAAAGCGGTAGGAGAATGTCTTTACTTATTTTAATTACTTCTGCTCCGTTTTCGAAGAAAACCTGTCATGAAAATTCTCAAAACAGCTGCAGCAGCAGAGTCGAACGATTGTTGCTGCCGGTATGGTTTCGGGTTGCAGAACTGCTGCATCGTCATGAGCTCGTTTCTCATTGGTTCCCACTTTTTTGGGAACGGAAATGGTCTAAAATGGAAAAAAAGTTTGCTCGCGAAGTGAATGTAGCATTTAAGTAAATATGGGTGGGCCCAGGCTACTATAGCGTACCTTTTTTTGTAAATTGTTTGTAAAGTTGTTGATCAATTGGCCAGAAATGTTTTAGCTTGTCCTTCTGTTTTCTCAGGGTGGAATCCTTAGTTGTGATGGCACTTTTGCCCATCTTTATGGCTACCACTCTGCTGAGGAGATGACTGGCCTGTCAATCTTGTCTCTGATGCCGTCACTACAGATCCCCTTCCATTGCAGGACTCCTAAGGTTACAATGTTTAAAAACAAAAAGCAAGCATGTAGCATTTTTGCAGTTTTTGTTTTTAGTAATTTTAACTTAAAAGTTTAACTTTCCTATTTATTAAAAAAAAAAAAAATGTTCTAATTATTTCAAAAATTTTGTAATTCAGGTGTTGCGTGTTCAGAGATTGCATGTGCAGGCCAGGTCTGGTTTGGTGGTGCCAGCATGTGTCCGTCTGCAGGCTGCTGTGTCCTGTGGAAGATCACCGCTGCAAATTAAAGGATCAGCACATCCAGAAACTACTGAGGGTTCACTCATAGGTTTACGACAGGCCAACCAAACTCCTTTAGGTCAGTCCGCACCCTTTCACTACAGCATGTGCAGTTTTAGAACTGATAGTTACATCAGTAGACCAAAGTCACACTGACTTGGAAAAAATAAAATGCAGATTTACGAACTGAATCAGATTTCTTCATCTGTAGTATTTCTGTAATTATTTATAGCCCAGAGCCAGAGTTTCTTGTTGGTATATGTCCAATCTAAAAACTTAGTTGCTGATGGATTAAATAAGGCATCATTTAAATTTCTATTTCTTTCAGTGTGATGATTGCAGTGTACTCTTGTCCTGCAGGTTGTAAATCAGGTGCGGTTGGTGTCCTGTCTCCCAGTGCAGACGTGCTGTACTCTGGGTCAGTGTGTGTGTTTGCTCCCAGTAGCTGCCTCCTGACGCTTCAGCCCAATGGCACCATTCACAGCCTCAACAACCCCTTCAGCTCTCTGCTGCTCGGATACAACAGCACTCAGCTGCTTGGCAAGGTACGGATGCTATGAAACATTCCCTTGGGTTCTATTATGTTTGTATAACTCTCTTTTAATAAAGTTTTAGTTGGTCCAATTTCATTTATCTAGTTCAACCAGTGTAATTTGAGTTTTACTGATGTAACATTACAGTTTTATAAAGATTTTTAATTGGCTCTTTTTAGTTTATTTAAATGTAATTTCTTAGTACTTTTGTTTTGTGCTTTTGTGTCAGTTTAAATTTTTTAATTATTTTAATATGTTTATCAGTTAACAAAAATATAATAGTTTTAGTTAAACATTGAATCCAGTGTTTCATGATAACAGAAGGCCTATGCATCTGTGTGTAGAATGTCACATACTTGATACCGGCGTTTTATGAGCGAGTTCATGCTGCAGACCGGAGCGACCACCCTACACTTCATCCCCATGATACATCCAGCCCCTCTGGCAGCTGCAAAGGTACAGAGATGTGATGTTCTTTAAAGATAGACACTTTAGCTTGTGAATCTACGTTAATGTCCCCTCACCTGTCTGCCTACTTGTCAGACCTCGGTAGATGTTCTGCTAGTGCTAGCTGTCGCCCTGCTGATGCTCTAACCCTCTCTACTGACATGCTCACAACTAAGGAAGATCAACAGGATACATGTAGTGAGTTCATTTTCTTACTGCTCCAAGCACATGATATTAAATTCTATTGCGTTATATTGTTGTCTTCTTTTTGTTGTTGGTGTTTTTTTTTTTTTTTTTTTTTTGCTTTGTATTCCTTAACTTGATTTATGGTTAATTGGATTATGTGTGTAGATCCCAACACAGTGCTTGCTGGTGACAGTGTGATGGTGCATCTAGCCATGCGTAGGAGAGCAGGGCTTGGGAAAGGGAAGAGGATCTTCACTGGGACAAGCACTAAACTGGAACAGGAAAACGGCGTCCTATCAACCATGACCTCTCCTGCTGTCACCTCCACACCACTGAATGGGTTAGACAATCCACTAAATCCTCTCACTTTATTTGTTTGTTTGTTTTGTGTGTTAAATGAAATAAAACAGTTTAAGAGTAAATCAGCATTTCAGCATGTCAAGGTTTTTTTATTAATATTTCGGATCGATGATGTGTCATTATTCTCTCTGTTGTTCTCAGGTTGGATGACACTACAGAGCTATGTGAGCAGGTTGTGGATGTGACTGCTCAAGTGTCTGAATCTGACTCCGCCAACTCCACTGCTGCTCTGCTACAGACCTTTGCTCTGGTGGAGTCCCAGGAAGTCCACAAAACCTGTCTCTCCACTACTGTCTTTCCTCATCGTGGCCCATCAGAGAAGATCTTCGACGAGCGAGATGCCTCCAAGGCCCTGAACTCAGACCATACAGAAGCTCCAGTAAAGTCCTGTGACTCCGTGCCACATTCAAAACCTCCCACACAGGCCTGCCAGTGTTCAGAGAAAGCCCAGCTTCAGGATTCCAGCTTTGAGGTGATTTCCCTGGGCAGTGGGTCATCGTCTGGGTTCTGCGAGCGGCTGGTGGGCGGCTCTGGTCCTGAAAAGTTAGATGAGTCTCAGCAGGGATGTCAGCTAGTTGAATCAGCCAGCATCTTTTTGGATTTGAACTCTAATGGAGATGTCATTGTTCATGCCATGTCAGAGATGAACCTGAATGACAGTGTTGAGATTACAAACGCCTCTGCAAATCTTAACCATTCGCTTGCCTCGTGTGACACCGCTGAGCTCCTGCGCACCTCTTCACCCTTCGTTGTGGACTCTGAACCTGAAGCAGAAGCTCAAATCTGCCCAGAGCAAGAGGCAACGCAAAAGTCAACACTAGAGCAAGAACAACAAACAAGCCCTCAGCAGAAAACTCTAGAGCAACTGCCGAAAAATCATGTAACCAAACTTCGGGAACAGTGGAATTCCTTTTCAGAACATGCTGTTGGTCGTGTTCTGGATCTCCGGAAGGGTGGAATTTTGTTGCCAGGTGACACTCCTGCCACCTCCACTCCTAAGAAGGTGAAGGCGAAGTCCTCCATTCCAGAGGGAAAGGTTCATGTGACCTGCTACAACAGAGACGGAACACCCATCGGTATGACAGCTAGAGTCCCTCTAGTTATAATACAGTCATTACTCATTATTGGTCTCTAGTATAATTATATCACATTACCGATTCAATATTATCAAATTTTGATCATATTATAGAGGAATTTTAGCTAAATATGTGTTAGCTAACACAGTGTTTCCCACACATGTGCCACAGATTCAACATCGACCAAAAAAAAAAAAATCAATACCGGCCGCCACATATTGCGTTTCGTTATTCTTTTGTACGCTATTTAAAACATGCAGCGAATTCGTTCAACTGCATTTCATTTCCCTGCTCTCTCTTCATCTCTCTGTCACTCATGCGTCTCTCCCTCACACACACACACAGCCCCTCCCCTCTGTGCACACCACATCTGTGGAGAATAATTTAATAACCCAAACTTTTGAATAGTGTATGTTGTAACACAGAATTTCTATTTTTAGCTTTTCATTTATTTAAAAGTATCACTGGTCACCAAAAATATGAGTATAAAATATTACTGTTTCCAGCATTGATTTCTGAAGGATCATGTGACACTGAAAATTCAGTATTGATTCACACAAATAAATTATATTTTAAAGTAATATACTTTTTTTAGTTTTAAATTGCTATTATTATTTAGCAGTATTAAGTATTTTGTATTTTTGATCAAATAAATTAGGCATTGAGTATAAGAGACTTGTTTAAAAACATAAAAAAGCCTACCAACTTTTGAACTTTTTATTTTTCTAAATGTGACATTGTTCATTTTGTTTCAAGGCTCATTGTTTTCTACTGTTTTTTTTTTTTTTTTTTTTTTGCCTAACCTTATGACATGCTTAAACCTAAACAAAGATATTAGTAAAATATTTGGGAACAAAACACTATATGAGCCCATTAAATATACACTGATATTAATATAAATAATAAAAGATAAATAATTGAATGTTCCATAGAACAAAGTTTTGCAACAACATGACTGTGAGAGAATAGACAGAATGTTATTCATGGGTGAACTATTCTTTTAAAGGTAATCCACCAGTGAGATAATAAAATGTACTTTAAATCAACATATTTCATATCCATGTATTTATTTGGCAAGTAGCCTTGCAATAAGCATGATATTGTAGTCATTATCACAAAATAAACCCCTAACAGGGTGATCCAAAACCCCGTCTGGGTTTATTTTGTGATAATGACTGTACGTTATCTGTTACTGTACTTAATTTTTCCATTTCAAACTGTGTGCTCTTTCTGTATGCCAGGTCTCAAAAGCATCATCCATCTTTTCTACTGTACATTTATGATGTTTCAGTGCAGAAAGGCAACTGATAAAGTGTTTTATTTTTCAGCGACTCTTTCTTTCTCTTTGTGTAGAGGTGCAGTGTGATGTCCGCTGGGTGTCCTTATCTAGCGGGAGCTCTCTGGTCTGTCTATGGCTGAGTGGTAGTCATCTCCTGCTCCATCACCAGGAGGCGCCACAGAGCACAATATCTCCCACAGAGAGGACAGGAGCCCCGGAACAGGAGGCCTTTGCCTGCAGTCTCACTGAGGTCATCTCTCTGAATACTTAAAAAAAAAAAAAAAAAAAAAACTGAGCTCTTTAAAGGGAGAGTCCACCCAACATTTCTCTCTGGGGAACACAAAAGAGGATAGTTTAAAGAATCAAACCAAACTTTTTTTTTTTTACTGTATGGACAAAATTACAAATAAATTCAATGAGAACTGAAGTTGTTTGGTTACCAATGTTGTTTATAATAAATATATTCTAATGAGCTCCTCAGAAGAAAGTAAATCATACATGCATATAACTTTAACATCTGCATGTACGATAAAGCAGCAACCTTTCTTTCTTCCTCATTAGGCTGTTCGTTCAGATGCCTTGCGCTCTTCTGTAGACCTTGAGCAGTCCGGAGCATGTGAAGGTTACTTTGAAGAAGAATATCGTCCACTGCGCTCCATTGGAAAGGGAGCCTTCGGCTTCGTCTGGCTGGCCGCAAGAAGAATAGATGAACAGGAAGTCAGTAACACTTTTCTGCACTCACTGCTGTTCTTCCATTCATCCGGTTGCCAGACAATGACTTGATAACAGTGACGTCAGTTGTTCAAACCTTGGTCAGGGTTTTTAAGAGAGGTTGTTTACACACTGAGGCAGTATCATTGATGTAGGGTGTATACAGTCTTTTATGGACAATTATATGAGCTGCTGAAGTGATGTTGAATTTATTATCTCTCTCTTCAATTCAATTTCAGGTGGTTGTGAAGTTTATTAGGAAAAGCGCAGTGGTGAGTGAATGCTGGGTGGATGATCCTGATCTGGGCCGGGTCAGTCAAGAACTGGCCATACTGGTTCGCTTGCAACACTCCAATATTGTGAAGGTACAAGAGAACTGTTTGAGTTCACTTATTAGAATATTGTGACAAATTGAATGATGCAACATAGCCTTAAAAAACAAACAAAAAAAAAACATTAGGTTTCTAAAATCCATATGTTTGGAGTCTTAAGAGAATATATAAAAAAAACTGAGCACAAAAATGTTAACTGTAAATTTAGTTATGATATAGCATTCACTATTTGAGTGCATTACTTTTTTGCTGTAGGTTTTGGAGGTATTTGAGAATGAGCGTTTCTTCCAAATGGTCATGGAGAAACATGGGGATGGGCTTGACCTTTTTGAGTTTATCGACATGCAGCCAAGACTGGATGAGCCTCTGGCAAGCTACATCTTCAGACAGGTGAGAAACAGGCTGCAAGAACTACGGAGATGTTGTAATTGGATCACTTTTTTCTGATGCGTGTTTCTGTACTCAGTTGGTAGCTGCAGTGAGTTACCTGCGTGGCAAGAGAGTGCTCCACCGGGACATAAAGGATGAAAACATCATCATAAACTCTAAATTCCATATCCGGCTGATTGACTTTGGCTCTGCTGCGCTGCTGGAACCTGGAAAGCTCTTCTACACCTTCTGTGGCACTCTAGAGTACTGCTCCCCGGAGGTGCTTCAGGGAAACCCGTATGTACTGAAACATCACACAGCCTGTCTTGGTTCCATCTGTGTATCTGAGATTGATAATGACAGAATACAGGACAGGATCAAGTAGTTTGAGAAGGTTATATATATGTATATATCTAAAATAAGCAACACGTTAACTACAGTATGACTGAGATCTACACAAATCGGATCTTTCTTAATTTTGCCTCAGTAAAAATAAAGTGACTTTTTTTCTTTTTTCACAAAATACTTTTTGGTTATTAAAATATGTTTGAATACCCAGGTTAACTGGCAAACATGCAATTTAACAATCAAACTAATTTTGTGAAATGAAATTTGTTGACTTTAAGCCTTTGTAGTTGAATGCAAGATTATACTTGCATGTACAGGTTGAATATTACTTTCTTGTATTTAATTTGATATTTTTGATGTATGTAGGTACGAGGGTCCAGAGCTGGAGATGTGGTCTCTAGGAGTGCTCTTATACACCCTACTCTTCAGTGAAAACCCCTTTTGCAGTGTGGAGGAAACCCTGCAGGCCCGACTCAACCCTCCATGCCAGATATCTACAGGTTCGCAGCTCTGCTTCACCACAGCCATGAAGACTAACTGGAGACACATGACTAATTTGGTGTTATTCAGGGTTTCTATGGGTGTTAAAATTAATTCTCACTTCCACAAATAAAGGCGTTAAATTAAATAAAAATTCTGTCATTAATTACTCACCCTCATGTCGTTCCAAACATGCAAGACCTTTGTACATCTTCGGAACAGAAATTAAGAAATTTTTGATGATATCAGAGAGCCAATTGTCCCTCCATAGACAGCAATACAACTGAAATGATCCCAGGTCCAGAAACGTAGTAAAAACACAGCCACTGATGTCACACGGACCATTTTACCTAAGCGACACTAGGAGAAAACAAAAATAACATCTTTTACTCTAACATTATTCTCACGTGACTTCCATCTTGGGGCATTTTAGAGATTTTTATATATATATGCATGCACATATATAAAATATGTAAATCAAGATGTATTTACTTGATGCAAAATGAGGTCTTGTTTTCTGATAAATTAAAAACAAGACTTGTTTCTCTTTAAATTGCTGAATTTCTGAGCCTATTGATTAACCTGTTACTACTATTTTGTTTTAGAGCTGTATACATTGCTGGCTGGTCTTTTGCACCCAGTTGTTGACCAGAGAATGACTCTAGAGGAGCTCTTGGAGACGCAGTGGATTCAGCAACCCATAAATCTAGCAGAGTACTCATGGGGAGATGTCTTCCCCTCCAGCAATGGTAAGAGCATTTGTTTTTAGGTCACTTCATCCACCAAAAAGATCATATTCAGCTCAAACACCTTTTTCTT
Source organism: Enteromius afrohamiltoni (assembly GCA_034779775.1). Classification (NCBI taxonomy): domain Eukaryota; kingdom Metazoa; phylum Chordata; class Actinopteri; order Cypriniformes; family Cyprinidae; genus Enteromius; species Enteromius afrohamiltoni. Next base: position 17,362,270 of record JAUYWG010000032.1, read on the forward strand.
AAATCAAATGAAGCGCTTCAGTCATCATA
>JAUYWG010000032.1:17362398-17372412 GCA_034779775.1 Enteromius afrohamiltoni
CTCAGAATCCACAGAACATGCCGAGCCCAGCTCATGTGTGCACCAGACAGACATTTTCTACCTGGACCCCGAAAACAATCTGAGCACTTCAGAGGACACTCCTTTTGAAGATGAAGATGATGAAGATGAGGAGCAAAGGAGAACAATGGCAGCGCTGCAGTCCGAGCTGCTGAAATATCTCACCGATGAGTAAGGAACTGTTGTGAAAGAAACGCTAATGCGTTCTGCTCAACTAATTATGACATTAAATCTAATGTCGCCATGAGCACTAATGCACACAATCTCTGCAAAACTCTCCGTCCACCTGCCACTGTCCTTCTTGATGATACCAGTCCGTCCAAAGAGCAAAAGGAAAGTGTGACTGGGAAAGGAAGCCATCTGTGTTGCTAAGAAACGGCTTTATCTCTGTGTTTGGTAAAGGAATAGGAGTGTATTTATCAATGTGGTGTTGTTGTTTTTTTACCTTTCATGGAGTTTTTAAAACATTGTATTCTGAGATGAATAGGAATAGAATGAGATGGGCATGTGCTTGCTGTTTGTTGTAATACTATGGTGTTGAGCGCCAGGATTGTCCTGTTAAAACATGTGGCACATGCACTAGACCTGGATGAGGGTCACCCAAGCTTTAAGATATTTGTTATTAATTTTTCAAAGCTTTAAAAGAGTTTTAGCTTGATTTTTAACCTTTTAAGGTATGAATATTTTAATTATTTTTAACATTTATTTATCCTTTGAATAAATTGTTATTGGCTCTGGTTTTATTTCAAATTGTGCACAGGCTTTGTAAAGCCTCTATCACATGTTAATGTCAATTAAATTCTTGAATAAAATATTGCAGGTTATAGTCACTCGTTTGGTCTTTCGTTCAAATGCCCGGAACTTTTGAGCACTGGTTGTTGTTTCTGTGCGGGTGTATTTTGACGCGGCACAGATATGGGTACACATGTATGCAGAAAACGGGTGAGAACTAAACGATAAAATAAGTATTTAATTATAGAATTATAAGCTAGACCTAATGTTCAACCACTGTTGTGTGTTATGTAAGAAAAAGTCACGCTTGGTTACTTTGTAAGAAGCGTTTAATTTGCTGGTGGGAATTCGGGTATCATGGATCGCATGATAAAAACTGATTACCAAATAATACCTTATTTAATGTTATGATGGGTTATGTGACTACTAAGAATTTTAAACGTGTTGAAACTAATAATTTTGCAAGAATTCACAGCTGCCTCGATGAGTGGAAGCGCAAGGTCACTGTGTTAACTTCATTCATAAAGAATATAAAACATTTCTCATATCTAATATACGTTCATTTTGAGTGAATACATAAAATAGCGGTGTGTATATACACACACAGTAGGTGATCCACTCCGATTGTTGACTACAATATATATATATATATAATTAATATGCCCTAGAAAAGTGCTGTTTGGGCAGTATTGGCATGAATCCTTTTTAATTTGTGATAATTTTGCAACACAAACTAAAATGACATATTTTATTAAATTTACAGTTTATACATAGAAAATACTTACATTTTCAATTCATCATAATATCCCCTATAAGTAGTTATTATTGTGGTAATAGTAGTCATCTGGGCATCAGAGCTGTCATTGTCTTGAACTGTTGAAGCTATTAAGGTGTGCTGACCCAAAAATCTTTCAAAAACCTGGGTCATGTTCAAACCAGTAACCAGTCATCACAGCTGACAAAGGGGCATTCTGACTTTTTAGAATAATAAAAAATTGTATCTTCAATTATAATGTAAAGTTACTTTAATGTATTTGCACCAAACAGTTATAAAGATTTATGCTGATATCATCCAAAACCACACCGTGTGTGTGTGTGTGAGAGACCTCAGAACCCCCTAAAGGGTCCCAAAAGCAAACTACATGCTCAGATAAGTTGAGCTACATTTGCAGAGCATTGTACAAACAATATAGACATGCTCAGCTGCCACTTTCCACTGCCACTGCTGTCACTGACTAGATACTTGTTTGTAGCCTAACATTAAAAACCACCATGTATGCAAATGATTTATAAACATTTTCTTAAGCTGCCTATGTGCTTCATGCCAGCCAGCTGACATTGACCTGATAAACCTGTCATTTGTAGTAATGCTTTTACTGTTAGCTTTTTGCATACATACTTTTAATAGTAACTGGGGAAAGTCCTTTACAGCTGGACAGAATGGAAACTGTCTTTATACATTAACTAAAAATTAAAAATCCTCAAAAGTTAGTTCTGAGAATTTTTTTTTACCCAAATATCTTCAGTGTGTCCATTTTTGTGCCATTATATGTTAAACTGAACAGCATGGTTTTCCCTTCTGTGTATCTCAGATGTTGCGATGGATGTGGAGTTTGTGTCCAGGGGCGGTGAGCAGAGGTCATATGCCATTTTGCTCCACACAACAGGAGCCCCATCAAAAGAATTCATCTCACAGTGATCAGGTCACCCAAAGACCTGGGAATCAGCTCACCCTGTGCTCTTTGCTCGACATGGGCTTCTCAGAAACTCAAGCCAAGGAGATGCATGAAGGTGCCAAGAAGAGCCGAGGGAAACATGTTCCATCTGTTCTGACAGCACTGTTACTCCTGGGCTTAAATCCCTCAAGTATCTTACAAATTATGCAGAAGTGTCCAGAAGTATATTCACTTAAAGGTGAGGACTTACAGCAGCGCATCACTCATCTGAGGAAGATGGGACTGTTAGAAGGTAATGACATTAATACATATATACTTAAGAGTTTATTTCAAATAAAGTTCCCCTTTTTTATTTTCTATTCTTCAAACAATCATAAAAAAGGTGATCATGGTTTTCACAAAAATATTAACCAAAAAAAAAAAAAAAATCAACATATCGAATGATATTGAAGGACTGAAGATTGGAGTAATGAAGCTTTGCATCAGGAATAAATGACCTTTTAATCATATTAAAACAGATAACTCTCATTTTAAATTCTACTAATATTACACAATATGATTTTTTACTGTATTTTTTTAATCAATAAATGCAGCCTTTGTAAGCATAACTGAGCCGAAACTAACAGACGTGTTTTGTTCACCAAGGAACTAATTATCATGTCATAATGACTTCAATTCTGAACAAATAATTTGCACATTATTTGCATGGGTTTTGTCTTCCTTAAAAACCTCTAGCCTTGGAAGTTGATGTTTGATGTTTTAAATGTTCAAACAAATCATAAGTGACATTGCTGTTTTATCATTTATCCACCATTATTTTTGGAGAACCATTATAACCATTTAAAGGGATAGTTCACTGAAAACATTCACTCACCAAACCTCTTTGTATTTCTGTCTTTTGATACAAAAGAATATATTTGAGTAATGTGGGAATAACCAAAAGGTTTTGGTGAGTATTTATTTCCGCAGTATGGATAAAAATAAAAGCACACATTTATTAAATATTTTCTTTCATGTTTCATTGAAGACAATAGGTAAAAGAAGTTTTCATTTTTGTGTGAACAATGTATTTAAAATCTCTAATTATTTTCTATTGAAACAGAAAGGTCAATAATTTTGTTTAGCAAGGATGCTTAAATCATTTTTTTGGTTTCACTGACAAGGCTTAAGCCTAGTCCCAGACTAAAAGTGTTTTTTCTAAATTATATTCAGTTTTTTTTTGTTGTTGTTTATTTTCCATCTCATTGAAGTTTTCTATGTGCCATGCAGTGCTCTGCCGGGCATCCATAGACCCCAGTTTGAAAACCACTAATGGAGGGTTGTCTGAAATACGTCCACAGGTAGTCTGCAGAGAATGATCAGTCACTACCCCAAGGTCATGCTCCTGCCAGTCAAGAGGGTAAACATGGTGTCCCGACTGCTCAGAGAGAAATGCCTCTTCTCCTTCCATCAGGTCACAGACATCCTCAGAGACTCGCCCAAGGTTCTGGAGGAGGATTTGTCTCAGCTGGAGTATAAATTTCAGGTAGGGCTGGTGTTTTTCCAGGGTCCAAAATTTTGGGGTAATGTCCTGATGACATTTGGCCGTTCACTGAAGTTGCAGTTAGTTGTTTCAAACTTGTTTTCTCCCCGCAGTATGTGTATTTCCGTATGGGTGTGCGGCAGCCAGAGATGGTGAAGGCAAAGCTGTTCAGGTTGCCTCTGTCTGAGCTTCGTTGTCGTCACTGTTTTCTGGAGCGGAGGGGACTGTACCAGACGCCAGACAAGAAGGGCCAAACGCTCATCATCAACCCACCGCTCAAAGACATCCTCTGCGTCTCTGAGGAAACCTACCTGATGCAGGTTGCCATGGCAACTGCAGAGGAGTTCCATGTTTTTCGCAAGCTGATGACAAGAGAGCATGAGGAAGAAGAGAGGGAGGATGAATACAGCAGTGATGAGGATGAGGAGGGTGAAGATGATGATGACGAACTGCACAGGAGAACTGGTTACAAGAAAGACAGGAAATGAGGCATTTTTGTATAAAATATAAATAAAATAAAAACTATATCAGTCAGTAAAATGCACACAACGTCTTTGTTTTTTATTAGGTATAGCCAATTGTGTTTTGCATAAGCATTACTCAAAAATGCAAAGCACTAACATTTACAGGCTAGTGTCAAGCCAACATTTTTGAATATTATTTGGTTGTTTAATCCCCATCCCATTTATTGCTTTATAAGCTTTTACCTCCGGATATGAGGCGTGTAGTAGTGTAGAGGGACTTTGCAGTAATAATGTTGATAGTGTTAGTTTATCTCAACGGCTTGTCGTGGGGAGGGTCAGCATAATTTACACCGAATGCTGAGTAACCATGGAGAGCTAAAAGAGTGTTAGTGCCGTGCGATCGTTTACGGATCTGTGCGCATCAGTGGAACGCCTGCTCTCTGATAACCAGGACAGAGTCGGGAGGTATTGATCTGAGGCGACATTAGTTTAATGGAGGCCTGAATGGAAGCAGGAGTTACTGCACATGTGGATGTGTGGAACAGGTACGCGAGTCATTTTAACACAATTAATCGATTGTTAGTCCATGCGTTCATATTGCATTCTTCCTCTTCAAGCTGTTTGTCGAGGAAACTGGGACTGAAACTTACAATAGTGTTTTGTTCATTTGGAACTACAGTACAGTAGCATCTTATGATTTATTATTAGTAACATTAACGTTCCATTATAACTATAGGGATAGTGTATAGTGTTTATACTCTTTTTCAGGGGCTACAATGATTTACAAAAAGTGACTTTTAGTGTCTTTAAATTGTGGCAAATGCTTTGTGAATGTTTGATGGTTTTATTTACATATATTTTCTTTAAAGGAAGGATGCCAACATTTATTTGTTTAACATTTATTTGGAGAAACTGTAAAGATTTGTTCAGGTCATTAAAACATTTTAAAGGGATAGTTCGCCTATGATTGAAACTGTATTATCATTCACTCACCGTCATGAAAAAAGAAATCATACAGGTTTAGAATGACATGAGGATGAAGAAAAAATTACATCATCAAATTTTTTTTATATTTTTGTAATTATTCCTTTAGTCCCCAAGAAATTGTTCTTATTCCTCTGTTGACTGTTAGCCAAGACATATTAAAAGTAATAGTTTTCCAGAAATTACATTCTATAGATTTATTTGGACAAAAAACTGTGTAGTGCAACTTAAATGTATATTGTTTTAATGTGAATGTCTGTAATTGTTTCTTCTGTTTTCTGTAGGTTGAGAAGCATTATATGTGCTCCACCGTTCCAATCTCAGTAAACAGAGGAGCTGTTCTTCAGCCCTGTCTTCAGCTCTGTTTTTCAGCTAAATTCCAAATATGACTCATTCTTTCATTTTTAACATCTCCGTGGAATGGTACAACATAACGGAGAGCAGAAGAATGGATCTGTTCCTCATCCCTACGGTTCTGCTAACCACCGTAACACTGCTGGTCAATCCTGTTCTATCCCTCTGCATACTGTGTTTTCCTACGCTACGTCAAGAGACCCGCTACCTGCTCCTAGCTAACATGCTCTTCGCAGATATGCTCTTCCTCGTCATAAATCTCTCGATAGTCTCCTGCAACTCTGTGGGCCTGCACATGCCTCACTCGCTGTGTGAGTTTATGATGGTGAGCATGGTAATGACATACAGCACCTCTGTGCTCACCATCACATTGATGGTGGTTGACACATATGTGGCGGTGCGTTGGCCGTTACGTTACAAAGAGATTCTCCCACCGTCTCGGGCCAGGAAGATTATCATGAGCTTGTGGATAATGGCTGCAGTGTGTCCCATTTCTTTGGTAGTGATGTTTGAGGCGATAATGGGAAGTGACAATCAGAGCCGTCCAGTGTGTTTGATGTTGATTGCATTGCACTCCTTGGAAAAGAAGAAGGTTGGTGTTCAGTTGTACTTCATCATTGCCATCAGCCTCTGCACTGTTCTCATTGTGTACTGTTATATCCATCTCTACATCATCACTAAAACTTCTGGGATATGGCGTAGTCGGCACTCCCGAGCGCGGATGACGCTTCTGGCACACACTCTGTTGCTAATGATGTATTTCGTACCCGCGTTGGTCTTTGCCGTGGAGCTGGCCCTTTTAAAGACCGGAAGCGTGGATGTCGTGGGGGTGTGGATTAACTTGGTCAACATGTGCATGTTGATGTTGTTGCCACGCTGTTGCACTCCTTACCTGTACCTCCTGCGCTATCACGAGATTTATGAGACTGTCCAGCAGGTGTTTTGGAAGAAGCGGCACAACAGTCAGAGGAGTGCAGCCTAGAACTGGACTTGAAGCAGATCCGGTTGCTCTGTCGTTGGAGGATTCATTTGGAGAAGAGGAACATAAAAGACTCTTAAGCCAGAAAGAGAAAACTTTTTATATTTTAGTATTAATTTTAGTATATTCTATTAAAGCATTTTAACATGAATTAATATTAGAAATCTTGTTTTATATTTTCATATTTAAACTAAAGCCTGAGTGATATGTGCTGTTATTCATCAGAACATAACTAAATAAAGTGCAACTGGGTGAATCTTGCAAAGAATTGTGACCCTGGACCAGTCATAAGTTGCATGAGTATATTTATAGCAATAGCTGAATATACATTGTATGGTTCAAAATTGATTTTTTTTTTCTTTTATTCCAAAATGATTAGGATATTAAGTAAAGATCATGTTCCATGAAGATATTTTGTACATTTCCTATCATAAACATATTAAAACTTAATTTTTGATTAGTAATATGCCCCTCTAAGAACTTAACTTGGAAGACTTTAAAGGCTATTTGCACTTTCAAATTACAGATTTTGAAATGGTTATAACACGTCCAAATATTGTCCTATCCTAACAAACCGTCATCAATGGAAAGCTATTTATTATTATTTTTTTATAATGTATTAATCTTTTTTTTTTTTAAATTAACTCTTATTACTGGTTTTGTGGTACAGGGTCACAAATATCTAAGAAATAATATTAGTTCATAAATTGTATTAGTGCAAAATATATCTTATTTTCTTTACCTTTCTGAGATTTCCCCAGTTATATATGTTGTTATGCATACCCACAATATTGATTCAAACTTTTATCTGCAAAGCAGTGGTCGATGATGCTGTTTAGCTCTTATGGCAAGATAAATAAATTTACATTTCAGGATTTTTATGCGATTGTGTCTTCCTCCAATTTCCTATAAGCGTTCAATGTTTAACCTGTGTGGCACTTAGTCCTCCAAGTCAAACAATCAATCAGTTCAAAAATAACAGCATAAACGTTATGCAATACTTCTGATTCTAGGAAGACATATCGATATTTATGCCTTGGTGCAAAATCCCTGAGTGTCATTTTGATCCATTTAGCTGTGAAGTGATATTTACCTGTTTCTCCTTCTCCATGGATACCATTTACAAGTGTGCCTGTGACAAATGCACATCTGTCCCCTGAATCACTTACCACAGTCTGCAGGAAGGGGGAAGAAGAGATACATTTACCTTCATCCCTGGATTGGACACACAAACACATGCCAAGAGATGGAAACCCTAATGGAGGGAAAGTCACAGCGTTTCTACCTAGCTGCAGAAGACCTCTTTTTATCCCTTCTTTGTTCGTTTGGCAATTGGTACAACAAGTCGGGTCGAGCTGAGCTTCACATACGCACAGCTAAGTACACAAACTCCACTGAAAGCCCAGCGGAGATGTTTGCGCACGAGTGGCATGGATTCATCCCTCACAGCCACATGAGGGTGCTTCAGCTGTGCCCCATTTTGGCCTTCCTGGCCATTCTGCTGATCACTCCGGTTCTTCTAGTACGTATCCTGTCCCGAGCTGACCTGAGGCAGCAGACGCGTTACCTCCTCCTGGCCAATGTTCTCTTCAGTGACCTGCTCTTTGTTTGCATGAACATCCTAAGTGCCTGCATCAATTTAGCCGGTGTGTTGATGACAGAATGGCCATGTGCCGTGCTGCTCTTCCTGTCTGTGGTTTTATACAGCTCTGGGGTGCTAAGCATTACAGCAATGGTGCTGGATACCTGTTTTGCAATCTTAGCTCCCTTTCGCTACCTGGCACTGTGGCCTGTGTCACGGACCTATGGAGCAATTGCCGCCATCTGGATCACCTCTGTCTTCTTTCCTGCAGCAGCTGTTGGGATGTTTTTGTGGTACCATAGTACAGGTCCCTGCGCCCTCCACCTCTGCTCCCTTCCTTTGCTGATAGTTCTGACTGTAAGCCATTTTCGCCCACTCCATGTCTCGATGCTGCTGACGGTCACTGGTATCATTTTCATCCTCCTCCTGGTGTTGTCTGGTTACCTCATCCTCTACTTTTGCACCCGTAGTTCAGGCGTGTGGAAAGGAGAGACCCCATCTCGTGCTAGAGGAACGTTTCTCATCCATTATCTCCACCTGTTCCTGGCTTTCTGTCCCCTGCTGGTTTTGATGATCGAGCTGATGCTTTTCCAAAACAGCGCGACTATGGACCCCAAAGCAAGCCTGTGGATGTCTTTGGTGGTGTGTAACGTCTTGCTTATCCTGCCCAAAGCCTTGGCGCCATACCTGTATGGGCTCCGTTATAGAGAACTGTGCAACTTGCTGTTCCAGTTCTTTCATCTGAATAGACCAACTACTATCACACCTGTGATATAAAGATGCTTATTTGAACTTGTGAAAAACACTTTTTAAAAGGTGTTGCCGAACTCAACCAGCTAAAACTAAATAAAAATGATCTGTATTCTGTAATGATGCTCAAGTTGTGTTTTGTAATAACATATGTCACAATATGCGAGAATAATCAAAAATGTACATTCAGTTGTGGTAATTATGGCATATGTGTTTGATATGATATTATGTATTTACATATGGTATTATTCACTTTGTATTTTAGTTGCTAAAAAATTACTAGCCTATTTCTATTTCTAGCCTATCAGTAAAAACACTAGCTTTTTTAACAGTCAGCTTTTCTAGCCTTCATTCTTGTTAAGTCAGAAGAAGCATAATAAACAAGATTGACTGTAACCCCTATTAGAAATAAATATGAAGATTTACAAACTGTAAGAGGCTTTGAGAATCTCTCGTTTTTTATTACGTCGGTGGCGCGCTTTAACAAGGTTAAATTTTATTGTAACAACAATATTTGAGTAACTATGAGGCTATTTTGACTAAAACGAAGCTATGTAAACTATTAATTCCATGATAAAACGAGCACCTGTATGTTAAAATGTGTATTACACACATTTGCGTTATTTGAAGGATTCCTGAAATGTAAGTTAGCCTGCTCCGTGCTCCCTCTCCAAACGGGTCTTGGTCTGATTACAAAGGCCTCTGCAGCTGACTCATATGTTAATAATATAATGGAAACTTGATTCAGAAATACATATTATTTGCTATTATTATATTTATGTGTAATAAAATATAAAATGCGCGCGGAAAGCCGGTAGGATTAGTTTAAATAACCACAAGATGGCGTATTAGCGCCTCTTAAGAAGATGATGTCTCCTAGTAGATTCATGCTGACGAGTTTTTGTAAATATTATTATACTAAACTAAATATATGTACTGTGTAATGTATATAT
>JAUYWG010000032.1:17375184-17395349 GCA_034779775.1 Enteromius afrohamiltoni
AAGTAGCTAATCAAGCTCGTATGCTGTGTTCCAGGCAGGTTTTTCAGCCTGTAAGTCACAACCTCAAATCACGACTTTAGTAAATAAACAAGCGTGGCGGACCTCACGGGGCTTATGCTCATTTATTGTAATTTCTATCACCAAAATTTGCTTACTCCTTGGTTGTTTGAGGAAAACAGAGGGAAAAAACAGCGCTTAAGACAAGAGAATCTGCTATACCTTTTATATTAGTGTCACTATTGCAAAAACACCGCATCCGTAGGAGCTATCATTGTTGTTTTGCTGGCTATGTAACGCTAGAGAGCTGGGAAGCACATCAATACGAGTACGAGTTCACAGGTTTGAGTGCAGATCCAGTGCACGTTCAGGGGTGGAGGGTTGGAACACGGTTTACGGGTTGCCTGGAACACAGCATTACTAGGTATACTTGATACTTCCAGGCAGGTGTGTGGAGCCAAGTTGGAACTAATCTTTGCAGGACACTGGCCGTCCAAAAATCATGTTTAATGACCCCTGCTCTTGAGCCTGAACTTGACATATAGGTCAGTATGCCTCCTAGAAAATGTGAGTCTGGCCACATTCTTTATAAAATGCCAAAAGGCCCAAACTTCCTTGACAATTTAGTTCTCTTTAAAAAAACACATCTTCAACAGGTCTTTGGGAAAACTACAGACTGATGTGTTGCAGCAGAGATAGTAATGCAAATCTCAAGACAATGGAGCTCCAGAAATGTGCTGAATACCACTAATGTAGTGTTTGTTTATTGTAAATGCTGTTCTTCTGCAGGTGTAGAGCTCTCATCAGATATAATCATGGTGCTCATTCTGGGTCGCCGTCTGAATCATGAGAACTCCGGTGGTGTGCCGGAATTGCCAGCAATCAAGCGCAAAGTCTTCGAGATGGAGTCTAAGACTCTGAGCGACGTGTTCAACTTCTCTTCCGGTTCCTCTCACTCCGAAAGCGTCCTTCAGGTCTTCAACGAGTTCCGAGACAGCCGCCTCTTCACGGACGTGATCATCAGCGTCCAGGGTCGCGAATTCCCATGTCACCGTGCCGTGCTGTCAGCCTGCAGCAGTTACTTCCGTGCCATGTTCTGCAACGACCACAGAGAGAGCCGCGAGATGCTTGTGGAGATCAACGGCATCCAGGCTGATGCTATGGACACGTTCCTGCAGTATGTTTACACCGGTCGTGCCTGCATCACCACCCACAACGTCCAGTTCCTCTTCGAGACCTCCAGCCTCTTCCAGATCAACACACTAAGGGATGCTTGCGCAAAATTCTTGGAAGAGCAGCTGGACCCCTGCAACTGCCTTGGGATCCAGCGTTTCGCGGATGCCCACTCTCTCAAACAGCTGGCCAGCCGCTGTCGTGCTTTCGCCTTGTTGAATTTTCCAGAGGTGGCTCAGCATGAGGAGTTTCTAGACCTCCACAAGGATGAGTTGCAGGAATACTTGGCCAGTGATGAGCTGTTCATTGGCAGGGAAGAGATGGTGTTCGAGGCAGTAATGCGTTGGGTCTACCATGGCGTGGAGTACCGCAGACCCATGCTGAAAGATCTGCTACAACATGTTCGACTGCCTCTCCTGCACCCAAACTATTTTGTACAGACGGTGAGTGGCACATTTAAATTCATGTGAACAGGTGGAGAAGCTCTTCAGAAATGCACTCCTGAGATGTTTATAGAGTGCTGCAGAGATGACATATTTTTGTAGGCCAACCCAAGTGTAGTTTATACACATTCATCATGATAATCTTCACACAAGAAACATCATCCCTGCAGCACTCTATATAGAGATCAAATAATCATAAAATCAGCCTTGGTTTCGTTGAAGTACCTCAACTGAAAATGAACCCCACTTTGGGTATAGCTTGGTTCTTAAGTTACAGAATGAGATAAAGCTAGGTCTTGAGATTTGGCTAGTTGTAGAGTGTTGCATTCCATTTACCTTTGGAAGTTGGATGTCAGAGCTAAGAATGACATCACATCCATGCTAATCCATATTCCAGTATCCAAGCTGGAAAACGTAAATACTAGTTGATAAAAACACACTTAAAAGCAATATTTTACAAAGATGCGTGCACCCCTGAGTTAACTGAGACAAACAGAAATGTTAATAAACGGTATATTACTACTGTTACACTTTGATGCGCTAAGCAGCCATATTGCATTTTGAAGTCAGGATTGTTGCAGTTTAGAATCAGAAACTTTCGTAATTTCCGTCTTGAAAGTGCAGCATGTTGCTCCAATGATATTAAAGCAATCTTCAAACCAGTTCATCAAGATCTTGGGGTTCACTTGAAAACTATCGGCAGGTGTGTTGATGTTTGCCAAGTCAAAGCTCTTTCAAGATTATTTAAACAAGATAGCTGGACTCAGGATACAGGAAAGGCATATATAGAGGAGCGATGTTAAGGTCAAGTGTTAACAATATGATGATATTTTTCAGGTGGAAGGTGATAAACTGATCCAGAATGCTCCAGAATGTTACCAGCTGTTGCACGAAGCACGTCGCTATCACGTACTCGGCAATGAGATGATGTCTCCACGAACCAGGCCCCGCAGGTATGCAAACATCTGTGACCAGAAATTGGCCGATAAGACGATTTGCTCTTAAAAACAAATGGTTCCTTCTTCCTGTGTGGGTCTAAAAGTACATTAAATTCACAGAGAAATGAAACTGGAACAGCAGGTTTTCAATGGACTCTTGGGCATATATGGATGGTGCATTGTTATAACGTCTTTAAATACTCCTCCGCTTTGTTAGCAAGAAAAGGTAATTTGGGATTAAACCTTAGTAACTTAAGCGTGATTTTTTTTTGCTCTTACTTATGTGAATGATAGCTCAAATTGTGCAGCCAAACCTGCCAGATTTCTGATTGGAAAAAAAAATGATGAAATTTGATGAAAAAAAATGACTTGCATTGCAGGAAAGATGCAAAAAGATCTGTTTATAGAAAGTGTCCTTTGAAAAGAAGGCTCAGAATTAGAAAACATATCTTCATTTAGTGGCAGCGTGTCTCATTCTGGAGGCAGTATTTATTTAGGAAAACTGTTTTTGGAGGAAGAGTTTTGTGTATTTTTAGGGTCTCTTTTGTTGGAGTCAGATGTGGGGAGGTTTAATCAGTACTTTGAGGCAGTATCTTGATATAGTTTCTGTTTTTAGAGTCAGTGCTCTAATATGGGGTCTGTATCTTTATTTAGAAGCAGTATCTGTTCTGGAGGTGCTATTTTTGTTTGGAGTCAGTATCTTGTATCAGGGGTTGAAATTGTATGAGCTTGCTTTCAGACTCTGCTGGCAGACAGACAGCTGTATCACCACTGTTGTGTCTTTATGAAACATCATATTTCAGAATGTTTTGGTGATTAGAAATACACACATAAAGCCCAAACACAATTTAGAAATACACACTATACAGGACTTGAGATTTCTCTGTGCTGCACACATATGCACACAAACACTCTGCAGATGTGACCTTGTTATGAGAGTCGCTTACTTGTTATAGTGTCTAGAAAGAGGATTCATTCTTCAATGAGTCATAGCGAAAGCTCATTGTACCTTGTAAGAATGAAGCTTATACACTTTCTGATAATATCACCACTTCAAACCCAGTGCTTATCTGATATCGTTGTTTTTATTCTCCTTGTTTGCAGGTCTACTGGTTTTTCTGAAGTCATTGTCGTGGTGGGAGGCTGTGAGCGAATGGGAGGTTTCAATCTCCCGTACACAGAATGCTACGACCCCGTGACGGGAGAGTGGACGTCTCTTGCTAAACACCCTGAATACACTAAGTCTGAGTATGCAGTGTGCGCCCTCCGCAATGATATCATTGTATCAGGTTAGTCAATCTTATTTTTATGTTATTTCTTGTTTTCCATCTTTGAGTAGCCCACTGTGAAACATATATTAGCCCTCATGGTAGCTGTATATGGAACACCCTTTATTTTTCTAATTGGTTGTTTTAACTCCAGACAGAAAAATTACTTGAGGCTGGAAACTGATAAAGTGTGGTTAGGACATGGTTAAATGCGCTGCACCTTTGGTGCTGGATTATCCTGTACTTGGTCACAGTGACTGATCAGAAAGTGACTAGTTTTGTGGAACATCAAAACACACACACAAACACCCATACCCACACACACATACGCTCAATCAATTTGAACACACATCAATTTGAACTGTTTCATTGAATTTTAAGTAATGACAAAAGTACTACTGTGTGAGGAAAGGTGATCTTTATTCCACCTCACAAGATGAAAAAATAAAGTTTTGAAGACAAAACTAGTGTATTGGGATCAGAAAATCATAGATACTTGGGAATGAGCTCTTAACTGTGCCAGCAAGCAACCATCTCTAACAAGCACTACTCACATTTTCTTTAGAAAATGTAAGCTTTTTTCTTTAAAATCATTGTTCACTAAAGCTTCATTTAACAAGTTCTATTGTCGTTTGAATGGGTTGGACAAATAAGTCCAGGGTTTTCTGTGTTGGGCTTTTAGCAAATGCCTGGTTTGTGAGGACATTTCTGGAACAGCTGTTTATGATTTGAGGAAAATCGGAAACAACAGCTGCCTCTGAGACCAGCCAGTGTGTCAAACATTGTTCCCACTGGCAAAGAGCATTCGATTGGCTGAGTGCTTGGGACATTTCAAACACTAACTGGCGCGGGTGGGCAGCATCTTGAGGGAGTATTTGTGCCAAGAGTTTCAGAATAGTTCCAGGAATTATCTGCTGAAGGTGTTGGTAAAGTTGCTGCATCACGTCATCCAGGGTCACAGGCTATATATACAGGTCATGCATTTTTGGAGTGTCTGTAAGTGCGATGCTTTATGCATTTAAACCTGATCTAAACTTGTGAGTAAAAAAGTGTTTTTTTTTTTTTTTTACACACGTTGAAAGTCATAATGAGGAATTCTGATTCCTATTCTTCTCCTCCTAGAGCCATTGTTCAGCACTTACAAAACATGAAGTAGTACGGAGTGTGTTTTGTGTGTCTGATTTCCATGAATAGAGCTGTGTTTTCATACTCATTTTCTCCCGTGTCAGGTTTGCCCTTTTCTCTGTCTCTCACACACTCATAAACACACACTTCTTACTGATGTTCTTGCATGCACGTGTAGTTGGCCAGCCTTCAGCTTCAAGTTCAGAGGCCTCTTACTAATTCAGTCCCTCTCTTCTGTCAAAAGGCATATCCTACAGGCTTGGTGGTTCAGCTGTCTTTGATAAACATTACTCTTGGATTTCTTTCAAGAATAACAAAAATCTCAGCAGTAGAGTGCAACTCTACTCACTAGATCAGTGATTCCATACATCATAAATTTAAGACCACTATTTTACATAATATAATAACCAAGACTCTGCTGCTTTCTGATTATACAAGTTAAATCAAAGCATGTACAAGTGAAGTAACCTAAAATACAAAAGTACCTATTTTGAAAGGCAGACATATTATTCACGTATTACATTACATGCCAAATAATCTTTCCCAGGAACCTTGTCTGCATTTTTGCACTTTTGCAATTGTTATTCAGTGCATGTTGATCAAACCTTAATGACTGACTTTGTTATACTCCATGACTCCAAAAACTTTTTAGCAATATCTTCATTTGTATTACACAGTTCTACATGTTTGCAATGATGATATGATTAACTGAAAAAGAACAATGTCTGACTTCAACATCACACTGCCATTCATTTGCAAAATAAAAGCGATTTATTTTGATCATCATTTCGTCAGTTGCTGTGAGAAGCAAGTCAGTCAATTTCAGTTTTGAAATAAGAAGGAAGACCTAATTGGCAGGCAGTTCCTCCCTGAGGCAGTGGATCTGAGTCAGCAGCAAAAAGATACGTGCAGTGTTTAAGAAAGTCTTTGTCTGCTTTCTCACTGTTAGAAAAACCATAAATCACTCCATCCAAACCTGACCAAGACAACCTCGGTTTTACAACTTGACTTTTTAAATAAACATACACAAATTGACGTTTCCTGTTCACAGTTGGCAATTTTAGGAGGCTAATAAACAATGTCATCGCTACACATAAATCACATTTGGGGCTTAGCCCATTCATGCCATTGCATAATGCAAACAATCCTGTTTATCACAAGCTAAATAACTCAAATTATACTCATTTTTTAGATTTTTGAATGTATGTTATCAATGTGTGGTAAAAGGAAAGGAATGAAATGTTTTGTGTTATATTGTTCTGTGCTGTATTGTTTTAGGCTACAATGTATCACTGATTTTTGCAATGGATGTTTGAGAAAAAATATATTATGAGATAAGATGTAATATTGCCACGAAGTCTTATCATCAGAAACACTCCAAATAATTCGTTTTCTTTAATTGTATGTCATTCAGAACGAATAGATTTGAAGCTGCATCCCTTCAGCATGTGTCAAGCAATGTTTCTGTTAATAACTAGCTTTACTGTTCACCTGACGATCCGGCTTAGTGACAAGATGTAAAGTGTCAACTGGAGACAGGCTCCATCTTAAATGCTGGTTTGTCTGGTCTTTACTCTGAATTAATGTGACACAGGCTTTACAGTCTTTATCAATGGATATTTATGACAGCAGAGCAAACTCAAAGGACTGGAGCCAGTCTTTATTATGTTTACTTAGCATTAGAGGACAAAGCAAGCACATCCTCTTCAATTAGAGATTTGGATTTGGTGTTTGTTTACAAGGCAGTTGCTCAGCTAATGCACTAATGGAGTTTACGAGCACTGTAGTTCTTGTTGTGCCCGCTTGTACTTCCTCAAAAACGT
Organism: Enteromius afrohamiltoni; assembly: GCA_034779775.1. Taxonomy (NCBI): domain Eukaryota; kingdom Metazoa; phylum Chordata; class Actinopteri; order Cypriniformes; family Cyprinidae; genus Enteromius; species Enteromius afrohamiltoni. The sequence goes on from JAUYWG010000032.1 coordinate 17,381,952, forward strand.
TCTTCAGTTGTTTTCTACCTCCTCTTTTTCCATCTTTAAGCTTCCCTTTTTTCATTTTCCCCAGGATTTTAGTCAAAAAAGCAGGTTATTTTGAGTTTGATTCCCCTATATGAGCCAAAGAAGCTAAATTAAAAATACCAGTGTTTCCTGTAACTAAAAATAGCTGAATAAAGGCGTTGCCAAGATGACCATGTACTGCACTGACCTACCTTGATGAGACTTTGGCAGCACTGAGAGGAAAAACGCTGTTTGAGCACTTCTCAGACCTTAGACCATCATTATCTAAGTCTGTAAACAGAATTAAAGTGGAACTGCCTGCTCCCAGGTGTTGAGTATGTGTGTGGGAGAGAAGGACTGTCAGAGCTTGTCTCAGACCTGCTGTTTGGATGATAATTAGCCATTTGGCTGAGATGTGAAGTGACAAAGAATAGAACAGCTCTTAGCAGGTCTAGATAAACACAGTTGACAACAAGAAAGGACGTTCAGATCAGAGGGAGCTTTTCTGTTTTACAGGAAAGCAGGTGAAGGACTGTGGTTTGTGTAATTACAGACATGGTGTTGACTGAAACTTAGAATTAATAACCTGTTTGTGGTTTTGAAAAATGTAGAAATTTGACAATAAACAAGCTGCTAGTGGTCAACAAGCAGGCTATATAGTGGTCTAGAAAAATCTGGACACTGTTAAATGTATGACTGTCATTGATAAACTAAATTATGCTCAGAAGTTTTAAATAGTTTATTTCAATTAGTTTCCAAAGGAGCTTTCTAATTTTTCATTTAATATGTTAATATAAAATAAATTTCATTTCATTTTAAGAGTGCAGCACTAGCCAGTGTGCTTGACCAGAAGTGTGTAATAGCCTCATGTTATTTATATCATTTACACGACTGCACGTCATTGTCTAAATGGGGTCATTCCATAGTCTTCTATTGTTGTCATATTTACCAGTTAGAAATAACCTTTATAGAAAACCTTTGCATTTTTACTATTTTATTTTTATATGGTTTCTACAAATGAGGATGTTCTCGAGTGTCTCTGAAGGGATGGTTTGCCAGTTTTAGCTCATTTTTGGGTACAAATTTGCCCCTAAAATATGGGTACATAGACACACACACAAAGCTTATGATTATGCTTTTGTTAATGTTGTGTTTGTTATTTACAGGTGGACGCATCAACAGCAGTTATGTCTGGATGTATAACTCTCAGCTCAATGTCTGGATCAGAGTGGCCTCTCTTAATAAGGGTCGATGGAGACACAAGATGACCGTCCTTCTGGGGAAGGTGAGAGGGAATGGTGTGTGTGAGTGTTTCCAGTCCCAGTGTCCCATTTCCTAAATCAAAGGCACACTTCCTTTAGAGCATTGTGACTGTAAATTGTGCAGGATTTGCACCTTTGTGTTGCAAATCTAATCTATTAATCTAATGTAAAATCTAATCTTTGTATTTTAATTGTTGCTTGGGAAAAATTATTTTAGCTTTATTTTTATTTTAAATTATTTTTGGCTTTGTTCATGCGACCCCACCCCTGTTTGTTTCTTTGTTTTTGCTTATAATAATTACAGTGTTTTGAAATTCTCTTTGTTTTCCGTTTATCTTCAAATATTGCAGATTTATACACGTTTGCTCCACTTTAAAATCTAGAGAAATATTTTTCCTTACCCAATTGGTAATTTATTTAATTATTTTATTCGTATATGCAATCAACTCTTTTGTGGGCTATGATTCAAACATTTTGGCAGTGGAGTAACAGAAATAAGTATTTTTTTCTTTTACAGCTCAAAACTTACCATTACATGCATATAAAAATAAAGCCACATATTGGTAACAAGGGTTTAAGTGCATGTTTAGAACTGTTGTTATGATCAAATGTTTACATCTGTAATCAGATTGTGCTGTTGCCATTTAACTAATCATTTTGTAGAAATTAGCTGCCCCAGTTATTGTGTGTTTTGTTTGTCTTATGGCGAATCATGCTTCACTTCCTGTGAATAGTTTGCTTATTTTTCATGCTTATTGTTTTGTTATGATAGTCTTTGGTGTTTTATTTTGAGAGTTTGTGAATGTTTTAAACATATGCATTTTATTACACATGCAGGGGGTGTAATTTACTCCCTGCTTGGATGTAATGCATGTTTTCTGTTCATGCACATAATGAGAGAGAGAGGCATGCACAAAATGCTCTCTTGAGACTTTTTTTCTTGGAAAACTGTAATTCCCTCTTTTCCTGTGTGTGTGTGTGTCCGCCCAGTGCCCATCCTCTTCTATAGCTGTTTACAGATACATTTGCTAAGTTTTTAGGATGTTTGTAGCTCTTTAGAAGGAGGATTAAAATGAGTTTCCATTTGAAAGGAAACCGTTCACTCCAAAATAAGTCATGTTGACATTTTAGCCCCTTATATTGTTTTTAAACTTTTCTTCAATTGACTTTCTTTTACCTCAGGTTTTTTTAATGTATTTCAATTTGTTTTTCTGTGTATGTTGTTTATGGCCATATTTGCATGTCAAATGCATAATTAACAGTGGCCCAGTAGTCCACGACACAACGAAATCTCCACAATGCATAGGACTAATTTCATTGTGTTGCGGCTTGTTCTGCTGTGTTGTGCAACCATAAGTACTAAGTTTTTTTAATGCTTTAAATGACAAAAATCAAAAGAGTACACCAGACATTATGAAGCCAGGGATACAAATTGTATCAGCTTGACTGATTATGACCAGGAGGAAATTCTTTGGAAGTCACAGGAAAATCAAATGTATAAATTAATCATATTTCATAAGAAGGGGTTAAGTGCTAAACGGATGGCAAACTAAAACAATATCCTTATCAAACCAGCTTTTCAAAAAATACTTTTGTGTTTATACAAAATACAATGGTTGTTCCAAATAAAATAATGCTGCAGAGGAATATAGTGCTTGTAGTTCACTTTCCAAGCTAACAAAGCTTGACCATGAAAGCACTTCAAAACTTTTAATCACACATTAGTAAAAAAGAAAGACCCCAGAGGTGGAACAAAATGAATAAATAAAATTCTACGAAGAAGTATTTATTTAAATCAATTAATTTTGAGTATTATTTAAAGTAGAGAAATCGAAAATGTCAAGTCACCATTTTTAAGGGAATTTATAATAACAGGTATACAGGTAAATGCAGCGCACACAATTCTTCCAAAAAAATGTGTTAAATCTGATAGATGGTTTTAACAGTTTTATTATCTAAATATATAGTTAATGCAATATGGGTTAGTCTTGAATTTCCTTTTTCTTTTGACAGAAGAACTCTACCTCTGAGAGACAGGTGCATTAATAACCAAAGATTCAATTTACTTTTAATCTTTTCAAACACCTTCTTTATTGGGAATACCAGCTACATGTAAAAGGGAGTTTTTCAAGACCAACCCCTGGTTTCACAGGCAAGGCTTAATTCCACTAGTGCCCTGGTCCTAGACTAAATGTAAATTTAAGCTGTTTCAGCTGAACAAAACTTGCACTGACTGATTTTAAAAAATGCTTTTTTTCTAAGACATGGGAATGAAAATAACTTAAATGTCTAATTGAACTATTACTTAACTCTGGCGTAGGTTAAGCCCTGTCTATGAATCCGGGCCTAAGTATTTTCACTCTGTCTAAACACAGTTGGTTCAAGAGCTCGCAGAAAAAAAAAACAGGCAGCCATTTTGGACCCCCCATACACTCTTAAAAAATAAAGGTGCTTCATGACGCCATAGAAGAACATGTCTAAATGGTTCCCTAAAGAAACTTTGGCCCGGTTTCACAAACAGGGCTTAGCTTAAGCCAGGACTAGGCATTAGTTAAATTAAGATATTTAAGCAACTTTTACATAATGCCTTATAAGAAGATTACAGGTGTGCATCTTAACACAGAACAATGACACGGACATGTTTTAAGATATGTCAGAGCAAGATATTTTCATCTGAGACAGCTCAAATATGCAATTTAGTCTGGGACTAACTTAAGCCTTGTCTGTGAAACTGGGGGTACAACATCTAAAGAACCTTTCTCTTTCACAAAAGGTTCTTTGCGGCAAAAGAAAGTTCTTCAGATTATAAAAAGATAAGAAAGATAAAGAATGGTTCTTTGTGGAACCAAAAATGGTTCTTTTTAGCATCGCTGTGAGGAACCTTTTATGCACCTTTATTTTTTTGCAATTGTATGAGTAAGTTCAGTTGGTGACCCTTTGGAAAAACTCTTTCTTTGACCTTTCAGAAGAACTCTGAAAAACAGTTCAGATAAGAGAATGATGATAGCATTTTATTTCAAGCAACTGTCTTTTATCTTGTTTGTGCAGTCTCGTATAGAATTTTTTTTAGAGTGCGAATATGGCAGGGTTCAAATCCTGATACAATTGCTTTCCTTTTCATTAATAAATATAAGATTATGGATTTCAGTGGAATTAATGACACTTTAATCAGTGAAGACCAATGGGGGGTTTTCAGTCATCAGAGAGTGTAAATAAGAGTACTTCAGCCTCTTGGAGGTCATCAGTCTGTTTGTGTTTTTACATTATTACACATTATCTTAGGCCTCAGGCAGCTGCGATCTTCTTCTCCTCTCTGTTGAACAGGTTTCCTGTTGAACAGCTTTAATGTGGGTCAGTGTCATTATGTTGTTATTGTGGCCCCTCCACACTTCCTGCGTTTGAGGATAAGGCTGTCTGTGGAGAGGATGATTGTCTTTGAAAGGCTACTAAGATACAGTAGGACTACATCACTTGCTCACCAATTATTCCTTTTCAGTGAATGGGTGCCATCAAAAGAGTCCAAACTATATATACATACTTTTTCCCTAAAATAAAGTTTTCTTTTATGGTTGGATTATCTACATGTATTCATTTAAATAGCTAGTTAAACATGTATCCTGCAGGTGTATGCAGTTGGAGGTTATGATGGACAGTCTAGTCTCAGTAATGTGGAGGTGTACGACTCATTCTCCAACCGTTGGACTGAGGTGGCCCCCATGAAAGAAGCAGTCTCCTGCCCGGCAGTCACCAGCTGTGGGGGAAAGCTTTTCGTCATTGGAGGAGAACCCTTTGAAAACAACAGCTCCAATAAGGTGAATGTGAAACGGTACTGAACACGCCCACATTACAAAATTAGAAAGAACTCATCTGTGAAACCCCAAACTTGGTCTTTGTTCTTGATGTAAAACACTGATGACTTGTGAATGTTTTTTTTTTCTCAATGCTGGCCGACCCTTCCCGCAGTAGTGCTTTTGAGTAGGTGTCTTGAATGGGATAACCTTGATTTTGTTTAGGTGAGGCCTTTTTGTCTCGGCTTCAAAAAATACGCACATCCCCTAATTCCTATATGGAGTAAGTAGACCATAACCAGAGCACCTGTCATGCTGATGTTCAAGAAACATTTCTTCTTATTACCCTATCAATGCTGAAAACAGTGGTGCTGGTTTTTTTTTTTGTTTTTTTTTTTTTTTTTTTATACATAAAAAGACGAAAAATGTACTGTTCCCAGATCTTTGAAGATTAGCGTATGAGAGGGGTTGAACCGTAGCGTTCCAAAAATGTCAGCATCTTTTTGAACACAAGGGCTGTTAATGGCAGATGGGTAGTGAATGTGTGTTTGTGCAGGTGGTCTATAACCTAGTGGACAGGTGGGCCTGCATTCTGTGCTTATTGTTCTCAGACACTGCTGCCATCTCGGGTAACATCTCACATGGGATCCTCTCATTGATTTCAGTGCTCAGATTACTGCATTCTTTACTTGCCATCTGGAGCAAGAGAAAGAGAAGAGAAAGACATGAAAGGGAAGGATCTGATGTAGTTTAATACAAAGCTCTCTTATACAAAATCTGGCATGTTCCTCTGTATAAGTGCTGCATCTGTCATCTGAGAGTTTTCAAATGGTGTCTCTTCGACAATATTTCTTTACTCTCTGTCAGCGTGCGTGTCTTCAGTGACATCCATATTGTCAATCTTTCTTATTTCTATACATCAGCTAGCACAGAGAAAGATTGTTTGCATTGAAGAGACCAAATATTAATTTACCAGTTTGTTCTGGTTTTCGCCCGAGGAACCTGTTCTCTGCTTTCAGCTCAATAAATAGGTTATTGTGCTGAAGACTATATGAAGAATATACAGAGGAGTTTATAACTATGGTGCTTTATCACCATTATAACATATTTGTGCATTTTTTTTCTATATATACAAGCATGTATGTGTATATATAATGTATGTTTTTTTTCCCCTTCTGGAGCATCAGTGTTTGGTCTTTCTGTAAGCAATGTATTTTGTATGATTCCTTTTATTTTAGTAAAACGTTTTGCAAATTCTGAAAGGGGGATTTAGACTTTTGACCTCAACTGTATATATATATTGCAATTTATATACACTGATTTGATTTATTAACATAAAATGATAAAATAAAGCTAAGAAGTAAGATCCAGTGCTGTTAGTGTTAGCTGATACAGTTAAAAACATTTTAGGATTATAAATCAACCTTTCAACTTTGTGTTTCAGGTCCAGTGTTATGACCCAGAGTCCGACAGCTGGGAGCTGAAGGCGTCTATTCCCTTCAATAAACCCAATATCTCTGCCGTTTCTCTCAATCACCTCATCTACATATGCGGTGGCCTCACCAAGTCCATCTACTGCTACGATCCTTCACAGGACCACTGGATGCATGTGGGCCACACCTTCAGCAGACAGGTAACTGAAGCCTAGTGAAAACCTCAAAGTTCCTCTCATTTAGTCTCGTGTACTGATGTTGTTGTTGTCTCCGTGTGTAGGAGAGTTGCGGTATGTCCATTTGTAATGGAAAGATCTACATCCTGGGGGGACGGGGAGAAAACGGCGAAGCCTCTGACAACATTGTGAGCTACGACCCGGCCTCTGGCATCATCACATCCACGGCTGCTATGCCTCGTCCCATCTCCTACCATGGCTGCGTTACCATACACCGTTTCAGTGAAAAACAACACAAATTCTGAAAGAATCTGAAAAAATATAGGCTGTCCCAAACATGAAGCTGTAGACTCTTTGCATCACTCATATTTAGTGGCCACTGATTTTTTGTTAAATCAGTGTTATTTTTTCTATAACTTATGCAATTATTTCTAACTATATGCACTGTAGAAGTAGCACCATGTATAAGTGCTACAGTTGATCAGTTCATCATCATGCCAAAGCTCTGGTTACTTGTGTGACAGCAGTTGAAGGAAGCAACCTGTTCGAGAAAGTATGTAAAACATAAACTTCGTCATAACTGGAATGCGTTCTGAGAATAAGTCAGATCTGATTGAGTAACGCAAAAATGCTTTGATATTGATAAAGACTCTACAAATGCACACTTCCTCTAATATCTTTCTTTCTTTTTTAAGATTTATTTTGTAATTTTTTGCGCTTGCTTTTTTTCCCCAAATGTGCATTAGTTTATGCCTTAAAATTTTTTTTATTTTTTTTTATTTTGTAGCTATCTTGCATTTTGACAACGTTTGTAAGGTCTTATCTTAGGTTCAGTCTTGGGGTGATTTTAATGATACTTGTTTATTTTTGTTTTTTTTATACCATATTATGCCTCTGAACTTAAACAATAATATATATATATATATATATATATATATACTTTTTTGTATAATATATATATATATATATATATATATATATATATTTATATATATAAGTACTTAAAGACAACATCGGACATGCTGTATGAGGTTTAAATGAGGAGTTTTTTTGCATTCTAAGCGTTTGAAAACGTAAGGCTGGAAACCACACACCTCAGTGATAAACAGCTCTGATTCTGGTCAATGAATGGTCACGTCAGGTTATTGTTATAGGTTCTTTATGAACCGTTCAGCTGTGAAACTGTTTTTTTCCCTGTGTATCATATCTGTATTTATGTGTCTCCTTATCTTTAGTGCGACAACCAGGACGTGCCTTTCTGATCTTTTTTTGTTTGTTAATAAATCAGAGCCCCAATCATGCACTTGTATGAACTAGTGTTAGTAATATATGGCAATGTAAAAATATTCTACTTCTAATTTAATGTTATCTGTCTTATTTGCATTTGTGCTTTGTAAACAGTCTCACAGCTGTAGATAGCATCTGAATTGGAGTTGAACTGCTGAAATTTTTTGTTTTGCGTGTATAGTCGTGCGTGTTGAAGTGCTCTAGTACTTATCAGTACTGGAAGCAGACATTTAGCTGTCAGAATAGTTTTGTGTAATTCATCTGAACGTGTCAGGCAGAATGCTGGCAGCTAGTTTACCCAAAGCACTGCGACTCCTGCATTTCTGCCTGCAATGAAAATATGAAATACATAACTGTATATACTTATTTATATATTTTCATATACAAAATGTTGATTTGTCCTTCGATCATTTTGATTGTTACCAGCTGTACCTTTTTGTAAATGTTATTTTGACAACATGCTGTATGTTCCATTATACCATTTTCTAAAAATAATATCTAACAAAGTTTTTTTTTTTTACCCAGCTTTATACTGCTTATCTGGGTTAGATGTGTTTTGTAGAATTGTATGGACATAATTGGTCCGAGCTCTGAGTTGGCTTTCAGCTCATTCATGAGTATAACCTGGTATTTTGTTGCAGTAGAGATGGCTAAAAATGCAGTTTCGGGCCGTTTCTTTTCAATGGAATGAAACCGCAGCTATAATTGACGTCCAAAGCATAAGAAATACTGGACATGTTTCAAATATAACAATAATAAACCATACTTTGTAAAACTGCAAAAGTGCCTCAATAAAAAAATGCTCACTTGCAATCATTTATGTTGTCATACAATGTAGCTGTACATCAAAACATCTTCACCAATGAAGTATGTGTTTGGACAGCCCTCTTCGTTCTTGTTGTTACAGGGAAACGGGCATTCCTTTGAGTACTTGTGCATTATTCAAGATTCTATGGAAGTTCCTCAAATGGAAAGCTGAGCTGTATTCCTCATACTCTGGAGATGCGTAAGGCTGATACAAGACATAATCCCACTGAACTAATAACTGAAGAGAAAAAAGTTTGCTTCCTCATTCTGAGTTAAAACCTCTTCACAAATAAACAAAGCAAAAAACACTATATTTTACAGTCTACTGGACATTTACAAACTAAACTTGAAATTCTTATGAGTTCCTAGCATAGATTGAAATATGAATTATATGGTTCAAATAAGGATTATTGTTTAGCTGTTTGACTATTAACTTTTGTTATTGTTGTGTGTAGGACATAAAGCTTGTCTGTATCTTAAGATTTATATACCACAGAAACAAAGATAGCATATATTAATAGTCTTGTAATACAGCTAAGAAAAACGAAAGTTTGATGAACACAAAACATTTGTCGGTGAATCTATTGGCTGAATTAGGCATAACTGGTCAAGGCTTTTAAGTACAGCCCAAAAAGTGTGGCCCATACATTTATGCCCAGACTTGAAGGAGTTTTGAGCGGGAAATCTGTAGACAGTATTGAAATAATGTAAAAATCTCTTACCAGAGCAGTGAGTATTATTTTGTTATTGGTCGCTGAAGGCATATTTGAACTAATGTTGTTAACCAATGAACCGTACTGTAAAGTGTTGTACCGTTTCCTCTATGAGTGGAAATACGAAGCAACAAGCATGGTGACAATGTGAATTGATAGTGTTCGCGTTTTCTTTTAATGTTCATTATTAGTTAAAGCAGGGCCCCTCAGGTGATAAAGGCTGAAGTTTTGACGTGTTTATGTCTAAAGAACTCCTTGGAATCGATGACTTAAAGGTTATTTAAAGAGACAAGGAAAAGGTAAGCTACAGGTTGAATGTGAAACTGTAAATACCTTAGTGGAAAACGGTATGAAAAACACGATAATGTTATGCTTTCTTAACATTTCTTAAAATCATGGTACACAACAGTGTTATTTTAGTAACATCGAGATACTATTACAAATTGTATTATAATATTTTAAAATAGGCTTTAACAGATTTGACTTTTTATTTTTGTCAAAATTCTAGTTTTGGCTATTTTTACTAGTTCTTTTTAAATACATGACTACAGTTTTATGAATGTTCATTTCAGTTTTAGTTTATTTTCTAGTTAACCTAAATTCATATTTTGCTGAAATTTTACAACATACAATCTACCATCACAGTCTTTGGTAGTTATATGCATAGAATGCCAGTGTAGATGTGTGCCTGTTCTCTTTTAAACATACACGAGCAGTATTACACCAACATGATGGTGAGATGTTGTTGTTTTAAATCTTTCTAGCGCCACCCTTTGGTCATACTCGGGTATAGCATGGCCTAACTCTATCCAACTCCAAAATTTCCTCTTTTTTTTGCATATACTGTCTCCTGGCGGATTGTATTATTTCAGAAATACACTATAGATTATATGTTAACAGAACTTTTTTTGTGGGGCGGATTCGCGTGATGAACTGAAAGCCTGTGTGTAATGTTAACCGGCTGATGGGCATACAGTGTGTTATCTGAACTACTTTTATAGCCTACTGTAAATCTGAAGCATATATTTTGAGTTTCTTGTATAAAGATCCAATTTATACTGTGTATAGGTTTTCTATAAATCATTGAATTATATGTTTACTATTCATAAAACTGTATTGGTTTAACACTTTTCCCGTCTGAATATTTCCACGGGCCCACTGGGGGTCCCTGGATCCCAGCTTCAAACCCCTGATCTCGCTATTGTAGGCCGCGCGCTCTCTGCGCTCTTTCCTGAACGGGAACGCGCCCTGCACGAGTTCGTGTGGCCGCGCGAGACTTTCGTGTGCGCGAGACCTACCGAAGCTAACGGCTAAGCACCTCACCGTTAAACACCTCACCAGCCAATTCAACGTAGGTTTAACGTGTAAAACACACACTGACCACTTTTGTGCGTGTTTACGTCACGTTTTGCGCAGTTTATCAATAGGTTAGTGGTGTGCGTTGTGCAATAACTGCTTAAAAAGCTGTTGTTTTGTTTAGCGTAGTGTGTGTGTGTGTCAGATTAGCAGCGACTTATTTTTGTTGTTAGTTGTTTTTAAACACACGCAATAACTAATATCAGTTTGTCAAGGGAATATTATCACACTTGTGTGCACATATACTAGGGTTGTGTCTCAAAATCTAAAAAGCTGCCTACCTAGGACGCGTTTTTAGACATTGCAGGTAAGCAGCTGTAAGTTTTGAGACTCAGCCAATGTTCAAGTCTGCCTGTTCGAGATTGTTGTTGTTTATGTGGCATGTTGTGTACTGTGTCCTCAGCCCAGCCAATGAGTGATCATGTCTGGGATAAAAAGGAAAATAGAGGACAAAGATCCTGACTATGAGGACATCACTCAAGTGCAGGAGAACAAGAGGAGCAAAGTGGTGGAGCAGAATGGTAAGACTAGGTTCCTACTAGTGATGTAGAATATCACACTAGTTATTTTTTAATCTGCTTGTTTGATTTTTACCAGCCCGTGAAGCTGCGGTGCAGAAGATTGAAGCAATCATCAAGGACCAGTTTTCTCTTGAGATGAAGAGTAAAGAGCATGAGATCGAGGTTATCGGGCAGGTCTGTCTAATATTCAGTTTATCGTCGTGCTTTGAAGTACTTTATTCAGCAGTGCAACAAGTATTGAGAAACTGTGTTTATGTTCATTTATAGTAGGGGTGGAAATCTTCAGATACTTCACGATCCGGTTCAGATTCTGTGTGTCATGATCCTATTCCAAAGATATTCTTGATCTATATTTTTTCCCCAGTTAATTCTTCTGATGTGTAAATGCATCTTTACATCTTAAACAACGTTGCTTTTTGTTTATAGTTGGAATATCTGTGTGCGAGTACTGCCATCTTAATAGCATCTTGGTTTCACAATTCAGTGCAATTACAATTATCATCATTATTATTATCAACTCAATGGCCGGTTTCACAAACGTGGCTAAGCTAGGACTAGGTTTTACTTAAATTAAGGTGTCTAAACAACTTTTACAGAAAGCCTTTGAAGTAAACGTTACAGATGTGCGTCTTGACACAGAACAACGACACTGGCTTATTTTAAAATATGGGAAGGGTGGGGACAAGCTCAGAATCAATTCTGAAATATTCAGGATTGTTGAAGAGAGACTCTTAATGAATCCGAGAATCAATCAATTCACCCCTAAGTTATAGGTACAGTTGTAATTTATAAAGTCAAAGTACTTGAGACAAAGTAAACACCTAATGCTGAAGTACACTAGATAGTTTTTAAATTCTAAACTATTATCTGTTTTTTCTTTCCCTCAGAGGTTGAATGAGGCCAGGAGAATGATGGACAAGCTCAGAGCATGCATTGTCGCAAACTACTATGCCAATGCTGGCCAGCCTAAAGTCCCTGAGGTATTCTGTGTGATTGTAGTAGTTATTTCCCTTAGTAAAGGCATTAAATACACAGTCTTGTACCTTTTGTATTTGTCTGATTTTTAAATACTCTTTGGTTTAAACAGAAGTTTGCAGTATTGGGATTCACTTTGTAGCTTGTTGGTTTTTATAACTTAACTTTTTTTTTTTTTTTTCAATCTCTATGAGATTTGAAGGTAGCTGAAAATCTGGGCAATTTATTTTTGCACTTTACATATATTTCACAATATATCGTCAGCAAAGCCGGTTCTTTAATTAGCAGAAAATCACAGTTTTCAAACGGAGCTTTTCTTTGCGTTATTAATGTGGCCCCGGAAAATACATGTTAAACGAGATGACTTGGATTCATATATTCAATTCCTGTTCTCTCCGGATTACATTGTTGTGTTGAGTTTAATATGCTTCTGATACGGGTTTGTTTTATTGTTTCATTTCTTAGTGTATTCTTGGAAAAATGTGCATCTGGTCATAAATGTTGACATTTTGAAGTAATTTATCATGATGTGGTTATTAGAGGGAAATGACTGGGCAAACTGAGATAATACGCTCAAATGTACCAGAGATCAAAAACCATTTCAAAAAGGTAGTTTGCTGGAGACTGAGAATAGAAATCATCCATGTTGAGCGCATTATCTCATGAGTCAGTGGTCTGAGCAGCCATTTAAGTTACAAACAAGTAAAATATTATTTCTTTATAGATTATATTACAGTAAGATGGAAAACGGAGCATAAAAGATAAGAAGCATTTTTTGAGAAAAGGGCATGATACAATAGGCGCAACTTTTCGCTGCACTGATGTAATTTCATATTTTTGTGAAAAAGGCCTATACACAGAGATCACTGACAAGCTATGCAATATTACGTTCAGTTTCGCGGGGTGATTTATTTGCGATAATGAGCCTGATTTTGCATAGCTTGTCAGTGATCTATGGCTCTGTGTATTAACTGCCGCTCTGTTTGAAAACAGGTGATGGAGATTTACCACTAATCAAAGAACCAGCTTTACTGACCAGATGCGCATGACTATATTGTGCAATACATTGCCCAGCCCTATTAT
>JAUYWG010000032.1:17395449-17408762 GCA_034779775.1 Enteromius afrohamiltoni
TATATATATATATATATATACTTTGCAACTTTTTAAAAATGTAAGCACAAACAGTTGATAACTGATTTTATTTGCTTCCAGGCCTCTAAAAGCGACCCATCTGTGCTGAACCACCCTGCCATAAAACGTTTCTTGGATTCCCCCTCCCGCTCCTCGTCTCCACTGAACCAAAATTCAGAGACACCATCACAGGTCCAGTCTGAGACCGAGTCTCTCAGCCAGCATGGGGAGGCAGGGGAGAGGGAGACAGACAGTGGGAGAGAGGACGATGCTCCACGTGAACGACGACCCGGCAGGAACACAGGAAAAGTTAGTAGTCAACACACTATCAAGACATAAGGAATTGCTTACAAATTCTAAAGCACTGTTACCATATTCCTACAGTACCAGACAGTAACAATTTCTTTATTACATGCCCATGTGTAGGACACTTTTGGTGTGCCATCATCCTTAGAGCAGCATGTGACCTACCACTCTACAGGAGATGAGGCTTCTCGGCTCTACATGAGGAAGACTATTGTTGTGGGCAACGTATCTAAGTATGAAGCATTATGTCTCTTTGTCCTAATTTTACAAATCAAGATGTTACTCATTTTTATTTACTGATTTTGATTTGAAGAATATTATACCATTTGTTTGTAGTGTAGATCAGCTTTATTCCAACAATCAGAGACATTCTAAATCTTTTTTAGAGTTTTACTTTAGCACTTCTGGGATCCTGACTGATGTTTGTGCTCTTTCTCTGAACAATATTGGTGTGCCCTTGAGTAGGACGCCTTATTCTCAGCTCTGCAACCTTAAAGGGATAGTTCACCTAACATTTCTATTTAAAAGACTATTGTACAACTGCAGAATACTATGAGTATATCACAGCTGTAGTAAGGAGCTACTTAAAATGGCATGGAAGAGTGTGATTGATACATTATTAGGAAGAATGACGTGGGTGAGTAAATGATGACAGTTTTCATTTTTGATTGAACAAATGTTTTTGCTCATCTGTCAAAACCCCAAAAAAACCAAAACAGCTGCTGAATGAACGGTAGCGGTTTGTAATTTGGATAGACGGTTCCGTATTTATTTCTCTGAGCTTGTATTAATTTTTAAAACATCACTTTCTCCTGAAAATCTCAGTATTTTTTCTCCAAAACCCAATAAACTTTCACATTGCGCAAAGCTGTAGTTTTCCCTAGGCAGCGATCTAACCTAATTTATTCTGCGTTATCATACAGTTCTCTCTCTACTTTACCTCATAAAATGTGAGAGAGACACAAGTGTGTATGTGTGTGTCTGCATATGAGCAATGATAGAATTTTTTTTTGCCTGCTACATTACTAAATATCTATATGAGATTGTTTACTTCAGGGCCAGTGTGCTAAAAAAGCTCACAGTCTTAAGCTGTTTATATGAATAAAGGGTCTCTGAACAGCTCTACATTCTGCATTTATGTTTAAAGCAGATGCTTGTTTCCCAAGAAACTCAAAATGAAGTGCACAAATCACATTACTGAGACAGGTAGCTGAAAATCTGCTGTTCATGCCAAGCTGAAAAACTCACAGCATGTTCAAATAAACTGAACTTTTATCTTTAGTGCTACTGAGTGGATACCTTGCAAAACTGCTGCCATGTTATTACATACTGAATTTTAATGTGTAAATATAACCATTTTGTTGGCTTTACTGGGAGGTTTATATGGTAACAGCAACAACATCTTTCCCATCCAATGAGTTAATGTATATATGCAACCAGTGTTGGAGGAAGTTGCTTTTAAACGTAATGCATTACAATATTGTGTTACCCCCTAAAAAAGTAACTAATTACGTTACTTAGTTACTTTTTATGGAAATTAATGCTTTACGTTACTTTGGCATTACCTTTTAAATACGGGCAGAGCTTGAGTGTTTGTTTTTAAGTTCTGTTTATAGCAAATGTAAAGGCACACCAAAAAGTTTGTAAACCTCAGGCTGAAGAAAAAGTACATCCCCATCTGTAAAGTAGAATACAGAAGAAAGCTCCAGCAAAAAACAAACAAACAATGAAACAAAGTCATTTTTGCTTGTAATATGGTTGAACTGGATCATCAAAGGTCAGCAGCAAACACATTGGTTAATAAAATGAGACCAGATACATTTATGTTATTTAATTATTGCAGGTTTGCGTCATATTCTGAGTTTATTTGAATGAATACTGAATCTGTTTCTGAGAGTGAAATAATTCACATTCACTTTTAGTCTAAAACTACACTGTAGTCACACAGCGCACACAATGCCTCTGTATTTCTGATTTCTCCCAACTTATCAGGAGTCAGGAGACTTGTCAGTCAGTAAATAAGAAAACAAAGTAACTGGCGTTCCTTTTTTAAAAAACTAACTCCGTTATATTGCTCTAAAATTGAAAAGCAATTCGTAATACATTACTTTACTAGATAATTGGAAAAGTAATATTATTACGTAACTCGTGTTACTTGTAATGTGTTTACCCCCAACACTGTATGCAACTATTAATTCCTTTGTGTTGTTTGTTGTTTTTTCCCTCTATTAGGTATATTGCTCCTGATAAACGTGAGGAAAATGATCAGTCCACTCATAAATGGATGGTGTATGTTCGAGGTTCTCGCAAAGAGCCCAGTATTGATCATTTTGTGAAGAAAGTCTGGTTCTTCCTGCACCCCAGCTACAAGCCCAATGACCTTGTGGAAGTCAGGTATGTGTTTACTTGGCTCTCTTATTGATTGTTTTGATTAGATCACACCGTATAGCTTTTTTTCCCTTATACAGTAGTTATATTTTGCTCTAGTTATTGAGAATCTCTTTATTCATGTAAATTCCATGTAAAACTGAGAGAGTAATGATGTACACTATCTAAACTTTTGAGACCTGTAAGAAGTGATTTTAAAAGAAGTTGCTTATGTTAGAAAGAAATAAAATGTATTCCTGTTATTACAGAGATAATTTTTTAGAAGGTATTTTTAATATTTAAAAACTAGCATTTATTTAAAATCCTTTTTTTGTAACATTATAAGTTTTTACTTTAAAGTGCCCCTATTATGGGTAATTAAAAAGGTTGATATTTTAGTTTTTGGAGTCCCCAACAACAGGTTGATATCCATGCAAAATCAGCAAACACTTTCATTGTCTAGCAGGCAGTATGTTTCCTGTTGACCTCAGCATCAAATTGCTTGGGACTCATTTTAACGGTTGATTCATTTTTTTTCTTTTGAGACAATAACTTTATTTTACATTTCACATTTTCATTCACGGAGGACTGGTACACACTGCATGAAAGGTAATTTTCTACAAACTATGATAGGGGCACTTTAACTCTTGATAAACGTCTTGCATGCTTGCTAAATGTACTTTTTCCTAAGAAAAAAAAATAATGCGAGGATTTTTCTATTATTGAAGATTTATTTTGCTGTTTTTTAGCTTTAAGTAATATTAGCCCACAACAGCGAGTGCCCTCTAGTGGATGGACATCTCTGTGGTGCATTTGTCAAGTTCAGCCTGCTGAAAAAGAAGGTTTCTTTTTAAACTGTGTGTGTGTGTGTTTAGTGAGCCACCGTTCCACCTGACCCGTCGAGGATGGGGAGAGTTTCCTGTCCGTGTACAGATTCACTTTAAAGACCAACGGAACAAACGTATCGACATCATCCACCACTTAAAGGTCAGACACTTACTGTTCACTTGCATGCACACTCTTTGAACCTTTTGTTGCCCTTTTCATCTTTACTTTTCTCCCTCTTTATCTTTCTTTGTACTTTTTTGTGGAAAATTCAGACAGGAGATGACATCCCCTTCTGTTTCTTTGAAGTTTATTTAGAGGATTCCGTTCATTTTTTGTGTGTGTGCAGATTGTGCATAATAAAATATGTCTGCATGAATCTATTGTTTATGTGGGGTTCTCTGAGTCTAAAGGTGAGATGTTTGACTATATAAAGGATCCAGTGTGTTGATATTTCCTTAATTTGCGATCACAGCAATCCCTTTTGTTATAGGTTAAAACAACAAAGATAAAATAAAGTGAGATGAGTTGAGATGTCAAGAAAAAACTAGTTTGCAGATTAAAGTACCTGTGTCCTCTTTTTAGATAATCTGCCAGACTGCTCTTTAATGTTTCTGTTATTTTTTTCTTCGTTCTCCCTCAGCTTGACAGAACATACACAGGTTTACAGACTTTGGGAGCTGAAACGGTAAGACACACTAACAATCTTAATCTTTGCTTAAAACTGCAGCTGTGCTGATAAGTTTTTATGCCCTCTTTTTTATGAGTTTACATAATTAGGTTTTTTTTTAAGATGAGAGATCCTAAACATTGAGTTTTCTTTTTATTATTTACTACTCTGCAGCACAGCTATAAATAAAAAGCAGTGAACAGACATTACTGCTCGAGGAGGCAAAGCACAATATTAAGAACCAGTGTGTAAACTTTTTAACTGGATAACTGGTGTAAATTCAGTTATTATTTTATCTTGTGGAATGTATTTAAATATTAGTTTTGTTAAATAGTTTCACCAAGACTGTATTAAACAATAAAAAAATTGGTTATGTAGGTTATGTAGAGAGTTACATAAGATCATCAATCACTTTTATTTATATAGAGCTTTTAACAGTACAGATTGTAGCGAAGCACTGAACATTATCAAATAGAACAACAGAGTCATGGTAATGTATAATGACGAGATTAAACTTTATTTATTAAATGCAGTCTCTCTAATCAAAACAATGATAATCACTAGAAATTAGGTGCCCCCAACTAAACAAGCCAGAGGCGACAGCGGCAAGGAACCAAAACCCCATCCATGAGAGAATGAATGAATGGAGAGAAAAAAAGCCTTGGGAAACCAGGCTTAGTTGGGTCCAGTTCTCCTCTGGCCGGATGCCCAACACTTAATTTTCAGTTCAATTTTAAGCACATGTCAGATTGTGTAAAGGACTTGTGCAAAAATCCATTTAGCACATCAAAAGCTGGCGTCTTCTGGGAAGCCATTAGCACATTAATTGTTTTAAGGTTTTCTTTAATTGCCACAAACGCAACAAAAATTGCTTCATGCTCTTCTGATCGTAGGAAACCTGCCACAGTACAATGTGTAGTCTTAAATAACAAGAGTGGGTGAGCAAGCTAAAGTACTACTAATTTTGGGTTTTCATGAGCTGTATGCCAAAATCATCAATATTAAAACAATAAAAGGCTTGCACTACTTCAGTTGTGTGTAATGAATGTAAATATATGAAAGTCTAATGTTTATCAGTACATTACAGAAAATAATGAACTTTATCACAATGTGCTAATTTTTCGAGAAGGACCTGTATAGTTTATCAAATTTGGATCAGATTAAGTATAGGATATTATTGTTTTAAACATATAATGGCAAACGGCCAGTGACAGTTAACAGGTTGTTTTCTGGACAAAAGGGACTGTACACCTTTTGAGAAAATAAAAACATTGTGTTTGTCTCTCAGTTATTAAAGAAACAGCATGTCACTTATTTAAAAGGGAAAAGAACAGAATTCAAGGTCCCAGCTATGAATATAGTGATGAAAATGTTATAGTCTTTAAGGTGACAGCAAGCACAAAACTGGAGTTATGTTTTATCCGTGTAACTAATTTCCAGAATGTTTGTATAGTTCAAGTCTTTTTTTTTTGCTCTTAAGAAAAAAATAAAATGGTGAGAATGATGAAGGGTTCTTTTAAGCTGTGGAACTCAGGGAGCGTAAAATAACTTTTCAGCCAGGACACAGTGAAAGCGCAGGGTTTTATAGTTCTGATGACAACGTTTATTACAAGTGTCAAATGTATCTCTTTCTGTTTCTTATTACCTAAAGGTGGTGGATGTTGAGCTCCACAGAAACTCGCTAGGTGATGACTTCATCCCCTCTGCCCTTTCATCTTCATCATCATCATCATCCTCCTCTCATCTGCCATTTGTGGGTGGCTCTGGTTCCTCCTCCGCAGCTGCCCAAGGCTCTCGGCGGCCCTCCTCTCCCTCTCAGTACACTCATGATGACTCTGATAGAGGTAGACAAAACATACACAAATGCTTGTCCATCTCGCAGGATGCCACATAGTGTGATACTGCATAATTCTAATGTTTTACTCTTTAAAATAGTATTATTTCGATTAAGAGGATTAGTAGGGTGTTTGGACTTGATTAAGCAGCAGAAGCTGTTTTGCAAATCTGTATTAGTCCAGGACCAGACCTTCATTATAGGTTCCATGCCCAAGTCACTTGTGTTAAAATGTATTTTATGTTTGGAACAACTTTAGCTTGTTCCTAAAGATGTTTATGTTACTCAAATGTGTGTAAATCAATTATTGATTAGATCTTTTTATTACAAAATTGACTGCTGTCCCTCTATTTCAGTTACTGGTGTGACTGTCAAGAGTGAGGCGGTGCGTTCTTCATGTTCTGAACGAACTTCACAATCAAATAGGTCTGAGAAAATCACTCTTGGTTCCCACGGAAACTCAGCTTTTCAGCCAATCACAGCCAGCTGTAAGATAATTCCCCAAGGGCAAGTGCCCAGTCCCGCCGAATCACCTGGGAAATCATTCCAGCCGATTACGATGAGCTGCAAGATTGTGTCTGGTAAGTCTTACAGGTGCACAAAGAAGGTGGAGAAGAGCAGAGCTGAAAATGCAAGCAGTAAAATGCTCTATATACAGTCTCTTTCATGTTGCTCTAACCTTTTTTCTGCTGGAGGATTCGATTTTCTAGAGAAAAGGAGAATGTCAGAAAGTTATGAAACTCCTCTGTAATGCATGATAGATTTGCTGTCAGTGTGTGACAGCAGATCTAAGAGGAGCTCAGTCTGATATGTCCTTGTCTTGCCAGACCTAATCTTATTCTAAACAAGAACAAGAAAAGGAGACCAGAGTAAAGATGTGAAACTACTTTGAAAAGCATGATGTCTGTGTGGCTCTTAAACATGATGAGAAATTTATAAGGATCACACTATAAATCTAATCACGAACACACAATGTTTGTGTTCCAGGTTCTCCTATCTCCACCCCTAGTCACTCTCCTCTCCCCCGGACAACATCATCCACTCCAGTGCACATGAAGTCCAGCCCCTCAGTCATAAATAACCCCTACATTATCGTGGACAAACCAGGGCAAGTCATTAATATGGCTGCATCGACATCTGCAGCTACAGGTACATGCTTTTCATCAACCCTACACACCAAGAGTAACATTAAGGTAAATCTCATGTCTTCAATGTCGATTGCAGTTTTGTCAGAAATTGAATATATGAAATTAAAAAAAAAAATCTAGAGACCAATGTTGAAATTCTGATCAACAAGAAATGTTGTTGCTTTGCAATAACATTCTAGTTTTAGCGAGGATTTGTGGCATCAAGCATGGTGAGGACACAGTGAGAAAGTGTCAGGAGGGAATGATGAAGACAAATCACAAAGTACAAGTTTCCCCTTAAGTTCTTTTTCCCTTCCTGTGCTCTCTATCTCACATACACACACACACACACTCTTTGCTTCACTCTCTCCCGTGACTCATGCTGTGGGTTTACAGGCCATCACAAGACCAGGTTGCCATAGCGACCACATCACTGAACATTTAGGAGTGTGGAGTATGCAGTTGATGGAACATTATTGTGTGTGTGTGTGTGTGTGTGCGTAAGAACAAATTCCACCTCCATGGCTGCGCAACTGATGTGTTTCTCGCAAATGGTGTATCACCTATAACTGCATCCTGGATACCTCAGTTAACAACTTAAAAACAATCAGATGCCTCCACAAAAACACACACTCATCCTTCCTGAGAGCATGTAGGTGTCTGTAGTCGGAGATCTATGCTGTAGAGCTAAAGCAACATAGTGACCATTCGAGACGGACGTAACGGAAACAAATGGACAAATGCTTCTCACTATTTTTAACTCAACACTATTTTTCATGCCATGACCCTTGGAATTATATTTGTCATTTTTCTTGGGTTCTAGAAAATTGCTGGTTTTCAAAACCTAATGGCTGTCTATCTAGACAGCGTTATGGGGCATTTGAGTCAATTTGAGAATTTTTGACATGTAGGTAGCACACTGAAGCATTTCAACACTTCTGTAATGGCTACAACTGCAGACAAGACATTTATTTTTCATTACAAATATTTAAACATCTTTAAATGATTACAAAACGTGAAAATCTTAAAGTGATTTGGATTTATGCTTAATACAAGAACAAATATCTCTCAGTAGAGCATCAAAATTTAAGGTCTTAAATTTACCTTCTGAAACTTGCAGAAAACTTGCTTTTAGATTGAATGCTCTAAATAAAAAATAGACACCTTGATATCTAGGTAGAGGAGGAGACATTACTAACCTGTTAACATTTGATTCAAATATCTTTGATTGCAAAAATGCTGTCTTTTTATGCTGCTCATTTGTTTTTTATACACCGACAATCTCTTATGTCCTTGCTATGTTCTGATAAGGCCACTGCAAAATTCATGCAACAACATACAAATCAGGCATTAATAAAATCTGAACATCTAAAAAACAGCTGCTTTGAATTGAATTAAACCAACATATAAAATATTCTGCTACATGCTTTTATAAATTATTAAGGCATCACCCAGAAATGAAGATTCTCTACAGGGAAAATGTATCTGTATTACATGAAGATGAGCGAAGCTGTTTCACTGTCCTGATTAATTTATTTGTTTGTAGGAACTTGTTTAAAAATAAAGATCACCTTATAGAAATAAAACAATTCTTTATTTGAAACAAATATTAACCATGTGTTTTGAAAACTTAAATCATTTTCAGAGTCTCTGAGTGTCAGATCAGCTTCAGAAAATCACTGTATGCATGTCGTGAGCTGTAAGATTTCTGTCTTTGTGTTACTGGAAAACGGAGCTTGTGAAAAATCAGGCTGTGGAACTGGAGAAGCTGCTGCATGCCAGCCATCCTGGGGGATGGTGCATTATGAGATTTGGAGTAAATAAACTCCTTTGTTTGTCAGTTCACACATATATACTGGAGAAATTGAGCACAGAAGAGCAGAGCTGCAGTCAAAGATGCAAACAGAAGCCACTTTTTGCCGAAGCGATGTAAATATTTGTAGATATTCTGATCCATATTTTTTTATAATCCTCTTGAGAAAGTCTTAAACCTGCGCAAGTACAAAAAGCACTGTGATAATGGTATGATATATTGACCCACAAAAGCACATGAAGTAAATGTAAAAGTAGGCACTCATTTTCTTACCATTTGTGAA
Organism: Enteromius afrohamiltoni; assembly: GCA_034779775.1. Lineage (NCBI taxonomy): Eukaryota > Metazoa > Chordata > Actinopteri > Cypriniformes > Cyprinidae > Enteromius > Enteromius afrohamiltoni. The sequence continues at coordinate 17,404,675 of JAUYWG010000032.1, forward strand.
TGATCATGTTGCACTAAAAATAGTTTGAATAGAGCTTGAAAATAGAAAGAAATTGCATTTTATTGATCTTGTGAATGATTTATACATACATGTATGCGTGATATTTATTTGCTCTCTTTTTCTCAACACCTTGTAATTCTGCATCAAGGTGTCATAACTCAATCTTTCTCTGGTGTCATACTTATTTGTTATATCTGCTTTTTCCATGTGATCATCTCAGGCAGTCCAACGGCCAAGCAGAGCAGCACAGCCCATGGTGCTCGATCACCTGCTCCTAAAGTTCACACCAGCAGCTTCCTGTCCTCTGGGGTCAAGGTGAGATGGACTCTCTCTGTAAAAAGATTTATTCAATGCAGCATCGCTTGCTGCTCTAGTCCAGCCATGTGTTCAGGACTTATGCAGAATTTACCAACTGCTAAATTTGCTTTGCCTCCTTTTAGCAGTCTTTTTGATTTAATACCATGCATTAAAGTGGTGAGCATCTCTCTCTTGCTCCTACAAGGCAACCGAAGTGAAGGGTGGGGGAATGAGAATAGAATATCAGGAGAAATTATGTGGGTATTGTGAGTAAAATCACCTGTAATTGAAAAGTACAGATGTAGGCTGTTGAAAACAATGTTGCACAATCAATTCCCCTTCAGGCAGATTGGCATGATGAATCAGTACCCATTTGTGTTCAGAGAGAGCTGTAATGGAGCTTGTAAGAGGAAGGCACCCCTAAATATGGATTTATTTCTCTGTCATTGTTCTATAGAGCTATTTATATGGGTTCTCCTGTTCTTTACGTTTATTTTCAAAGTGAAAAGATCATGTTTGTAATAATCATTCATACCAACCAATGCAGTAATAGGTTGTCTGTCCCTCTTTTGAACTGACTCAATTAGGTGATGATCTCTCTCTGTCTCTCTCTATCTGGGTTATTCTCTGAGGGTGTTTCAATGTTTTCTGGACACTGCGGGCTAAATTAACACCGGTAGTTATTAATAGTTACTGCCAGGCGGTGCAGTAAGAGGTCTGCAGCAGCTCTGTGTGTGTGTGTGAAGGTTTAAAATGGGACATCTATCTGTGGCGTGATGCTGCTGCTTTTGCGCAAGCTGTGCAGAGGACTGAAGTATTCCCAGAGTGCACACACAGACACTCATACGAGGGCTTGCAGCGGGAATGGTCCACAGATGTTTGTTCAGAATAGTCAAAAATAATTTGAGCTTGTTTTTGGGGTCAATAAGATTTTTTTTTTTTTTTTTTTTTTTTTGATAAAAGTCTCTTTTGCTCTTGAAGCCTACATTTATTTGCTTAAAAATACATTGATATTTTGAAAAATTATTACCATCCGTGATGGCAAAACTAAATTCTCAGCAGGCATTACTCAAGCCTTCAGTGTTACAAGATCTATCGGAAATCTGATTGTTTTTTATTATAAATGTTGAAAACATTTTTTTTTACAGTAATACAGTTGGTTTTTTTTCAGTAGAATTGTCAGAATTGACATCTATAGAAAAACTTTATAAATGTGTATTTTTTATGTTTAAAATGTTAATTCAATTAAATGCTTCCTTGTTGAATAAAAGAAAATGTTTTCTTTAAATATGTATTTGTGGATCGAACTGTACTTGATCTCAAAACCTTTTTGTGAATGCTCAAATGCTTAAAGTTAGATGTGTATACATAAAGTATGCATATATGTATATATTTCTTGGTTCAAAATGCCTTCATTTGCCTAGGATAATTGAAACGCTATTACGATGTTGTTTTAAAGAAATATCGAGAGAGAGGGTGGAGACCTTCAAATACTGATTTAAATAAGTTGGGTTTTTTTTAGAGCACTATATAATTCCCATTAGTTAATATGTTTGACGACTTCACTGTTTTTCTAGAATTTTAATAATAATAAAGAATGAATCAGCTTCAAAGTTTTGACTGGTATTTTTTTGCACCGTAGTTCTAGAGCAACTGCCTTTAATTCTAAATTCAGGGTCACAGTGTTTGAGTGTGAATGCTTTACTGTTGTTAATATTAGATTATGTGTGTTGTATACAGTGGAGTCTGTATTGGTTTATATTCTGCTGAGTGCTTCTGGCAGTAGAGGTGAATCTCAACTCAAGTTCACTGAGTTCATCTCAGTGTTCAGCCTCTCACTCAGAGAAGCACATGTTTATCTTACCCAAGGGAATGTGTGATTCGCTAAATTAACTTCAGATTGGATCACACACCCAATATCTCTGCAAAATATCTTGGTTGAAATTGAACCGTGAATCAAACTGATGGCTTTTCAGTGCACATCTCTCTGTAATATGACAAGCACAGAGTAATAAAAATTCTCTCTGTCTGTCTGTCTTAAGGTTATAATCAAGCAAGAACCAGGAGAGGTGCCCACCCAGCAGTCACCACAGCAACAGGTCGTCTCCACCGCTGCATCCCAGCAGCAACAACAGTATGTGACGGTGAAGGGAGGTCACATGATAGCCATGTCGCCACAAAAACAGAGTGGGGCTGGGACTGGAGGTGCCACACCCAGCAAGGTTTTTATCAATATTCTTTTGTTTAAATTTTGTGTTTACCATTATGATAATGTTTTATAGTTTAATCTTACAGTGTTAATCTTAGACCAAGTCATATTCCATTCTTTGCTTGTTTCAGTACAAGCTGCTTACCTAAATATTTGGCCATTGTAGCTCAAAGATTGTTCATCTGCAATGTCTGGCTAGTCCATACTTCAGGTCTGTATTTCTATAGTTTCATCCTTCAGTGCAGGCCGTCCTGTCTGAGAGAGTTTTTGAAACTGGAGTGCGCTGTGGTCATGCGGTCTAAACATATCTCAGGTCATTGTGTCTCTATGGACCTCTTGCTCGTCTCTTTACTGCAGCCTTTTTTTAGCACCTGAGAGTCAAAGTCACTTGTACATCCTGTTTAGAGACTTTCCATCGATGTTATGGCATTTTCTTTAAGATCAGGGGCAAAGGTTTTCAAATAGCTAAGGTGTAACCACTAATGGCTCATTTCCACTGAGCGGTACAGTACGGTATGGTATGCAATTATGTCCATTTCCGTTGTCAGAAATTGTGAATGGTACAGACTTTTGTGTGAAACAACAGGGTCATTTTAGATCATTTCCAGTTGCAGTGTAACTGCATGCCTGTGTGTGTGTTTGTTTAGGTTTTGGGGATTCCGCTGGGCTCTGCTGTCAAGCAGGTCTCCATGAGCAGTGGGCAGATCTTGGTCACTAAGTCCAGCCCCTCTGTTTCGAAGGTGGTGGGCCAAAAGCAAGTGGTAGCACAGGGCGTCGCTAAAGCAATCGTCAGTGGAGGAGGCACCAGTGCAAGCGGCATCACGGGCCAGCAGGTGCATGCTGTGACCAAGGCAGCAAGTGGTTCTGGAGGAAGTGGCAAGAGTGGAGGTCAGTCTACACACTTTTTCTTGACCCTCATTATTCCATAAAGGGACCATGATAATTCATCTAATCTCTACTCTGTTGTGTCTTTTCTAGTCGAGATAACTAATCATAAAAAAGTTGCCAGCATCAGGTTTTTCTGTCCCACATTGACAGTCTTAACCTGGTTAAGAGAGAGGTACTGGTTTGTGGAAATGCAAAGATGTGTCTAAATCTTGAAACAAACGTCTGCATGTATTTATTTTTACAAGATGAAATGTGTGTGCTTAAGTAAAAAAAAAAACATTTGTCTTTCCAGGGATGCTAATTAAGATGTTCAGAACAGTAAGTGTGTGTGTATGTGGGTGAAAGAACAAGATTGTGGATTTGCTTGCGTGTTCGGAGAAGTGTTTGTCAGGCTGAACAGCAGATGTTGTGCTGAGAGGGGAATTTCACAGGGCCAAACTAAGTGTGTGTGGCTGTACCGCAATGCTGACTAAACCATTAGGAAACACCATTACTCAGTCAGACACTTGTATCTCCTTGCCACCACAGGGGGAAACAGGATTTAGTTTGATTATTAAAAATACCCATATGTGGAAGCATATAGGAAGCTTGTTAGTGGTATATGAAATAGACTTAAAGCTGTATGTTCTGTTTAGCTTCCCTGTTCTACACATTTTTTGCATCTTATGTCCTTTAAAATGTCAGTTAATTTAAA
>JAUYWG010000032.1:17408862-17420977 GCA_034779775.1 Enteromius afrohamiltoni
GCTGTATGTTCTGTTTAGCTTCCCTGTTCTACACATTTTTTGCATCTTATGTCCTTTAAAATGTCAGTTAATTTAAATTACACCAAAGTTAAGTTGCGTACAATGAGTGTTTTTTTATTTTAATACATTTTAAAAGGTTGTTTATGCCTGTGATGGCAAAGCTGAAATTTCAACTGCCATTAATCCATCCTTTAGAAATGATTGCAATATGCTATTTTGTTCAAATGACATTTTATAATATCAATGTTGAAAACATTTGTGCTAAATATTTTTGTAGAAACAATATTTTTTCAGGCTTCTTTGATGAATAGAAGTTCAGAAGCATTTATCAACAGTGTTTATTTGAAATATAAATCCTCTTGTAATATAAATGTCATTACTGTTACTTACCTAAACTTCAACCTTTATTCTTTGACACTGTATTATTTGCTAATTTGATTTGTTTATTTATTGTTTTTGTTGTGATTTGTCTTATTTTTTAGTTATGGCCACCTTACAGCTACCAGCAAATAACCTAGCAAACCTGGCAAATCTGCCTCCGGGCACCAAACTCTACCTGACCACCAACAGCAAGAACCCATCAGGCAAAGGCAAACTGCTACTGATTCCTCAGGGAGCCATTCTGAGAGCCTCACACAGCGCAGGTCAGACACACATGTCTCATGAATTTGGAAACATTGTCGTTGTGTCTTTCTGTATTCCTATTAACATCTCACTATGTTTTTATCTCTGTCTGTAGGCCAGCAGTCTCAGAGTTCAAGTTCTGGAGGGTCACATTCCTCAAGTGGGTCCTCAGGGTCTGGCAGCTTGCCTTCCAATTTATCCTACACTTCTTATATCCTCAAACAGACTCCTCAGGTAATAGTCTTTGCTGTAAATAATTTATGACGCACTCTAACTAGTAGAATGTATCCTGACGTACTAGATGTATAGGTCAGTCTAAACAGTTTTAGTTTGAATGTGTGTATTTTTACTTTGTTAAATAGGCTCATACAGTAACTCTTGCATAATATTTGAATGACCTTTGTTTAATATGTTTAAAGCAATGTCCAAAGACACACACAGCCTCTGGAAGCCTTTACTCAGTTTGGTTTATGCTGACATAGTGACTATTATTTTTTTTTAGGGCACGTTCTTGGTTGGCCAGCCAGGGGGCTCTGGGAAACAGAGCTCTGGTGGTCACGTGGCATCAAGTCCTGCATCCAGTACCCAGCAGGCCATTCGGGTCACAGCCGGACAGAAGGCAGCCATATTGGCTCAGGTGTGTAACAAAGTAAGGATTTAACAACATCAAATCTCTTTCCTTTGATCTTCCCTCTCTACTGTACAAATGAATATAGCTACAGGGATATTTAATGTATTATTTATACATTATCAGTTAATATAAACAAACATTTTGAACAATATTTAATGCAGTTAGTATTATTTAAATTAAAATAGTATATTAAAGTAATTTATTGGATAGCATTGGTTCAGGTCATGCTGTAGGGTTCATTTTAGATGCAGACAATACAGAAGAAAGATGTTTTGTCTTTATTTCATAACCACTTTAACTTGTAATTACTTTCAGAATACGAGCTCATTTTGTAATTTCACTTGCTGAAACAGTCATCTGCGTTTGATAAGTTACCTTCATTAAAACGTAGAAATAAATGTTAAATCTCACACACACTCAGTCTCAGTGACTCAGAAGGAGTGGGATCAGTTTACCTACTGTAAAACGCAAAAGTGTTCAGGGGTTTGCCATTATTTCCTCCCTCTTCTTCATCGATTTCATGCTCTCTCTCCATCTCATTGATCTTGCTTTATCTCTCCTTTCTTTCTTTCTTTCTTTCTTTCTTTCACTTGCTGCACTTTCATTAGTGTTACACAACGCCTCCTCTGAAGAGCTCACACTCTCTAGAGCCTTTTCTGTGTGTGTGTGTCCTGATTATAAGATAAAGGCTAATGAGTATGCCTGCAGCTGACATTTGAGCTGTAATTCAACCTGTAAACATACACTCATGGGCTTCTCTTCCTTCTCTTTCTACTTTTCTTGTTGCTTAATTATCTATTTGAATCATACCCTCATAATTCTCTTCATAAAATGGAGCTCACAGGGCACCATGATTTTAGCTCATTAGTTTGTTATAATTCTTGTTATCCCCCCTCAGTGCAGGTGAGACTAAATCAAGTCTCTACCTCTGGTGCAATAGACCTTCTAGAGGTTGTTTGCATGCAGGAAGATGACAATACATATTGATCAATGCCTGATCTACTTCAGTACTCTGATGGTAGAGTGTTTGTGTTTGATTGAGGGTGTTTGCTGTGGGCTTAAGAGCAATTGAGAAGTAACTTTAGAAGCAAAGACATGCAAGAATGAGTGTGAGAAACAAGTTAAAGATTCCTTGCTGTATCACTGCATATGCTGTTATGTAAGGGGGATACTTGCAGTCTTTTTCTTACACTCTTTTCAAGTTTTACAGTTTTGTTTATTGCTGTGAAGAACAAAGCCTTTGACACAAATAACATTTCCCAGAATGCTGGGTTTGGGTTTTTCAACTTCTTTCTTTTCATGTTTGATTGGCAGGTGGTGGGTGGGTCTCAAGGTTCTCAGGTGAAGCTATCAGATGGCTCGGTGAAGATGGTAACAGCTGCCGCAGCAAGTCACCTGAATAAACCTGGCACAACTACCCTGAGAATGACGGGAGGTGTCATCACTGCCACAAGCTCCACCCCATCTACACCCAGTGCCACACCCACTTTTCAAAAGGTAGGAGAGTGTACCTCCTTTCCTACAAAGGTTTTACTAGACTAAAACCAAAATTCCATGATTCGATAATTATTTTGCTATGACTTCAACTCAGAAAGTTGATATACTTAAGTCGCTTTGTTCCTTTAAAGCCCCTCTAATGACTTTCCCCCTACAGTCAGCTGAAGCCACTGGAGGATCGTCCTCTCAGCCGTTCCCTCAGACAGTTAAAGCACCACCGCAGCACCCAGTGCTTGTAGCTGCCAATCAAGCTGCGGTGATCAGTGCAGCCAAGAGTGCCAGCTCTGCTGCCAGCACGGCAAAGACTTCTGCCCCTGGCACTGGTGCTGTTGTCACAGTCACAAAGAGCGTCAACATGCCTCTCATTAGCCTGTCTAAGGGGGCGGGGGCATCTGTTGTGGGAGGAGCCAAAAGCTCCAACCCATCACTGGTCACTGCAGCGTCACTGATAGGTGGAGGAACAGTCAGCGGGAAAACTGCTGCCGCCATTTCAGGTAAACAGTCTTCTGTCTAGAGTTGCCCGTTGTTTGAAACAGTGTATGATCCGCAAGGCCGCACAATCCGGAATTTAACTGATGTGCTTCACACATCGCTACAGTATTGACAGCAGACAATGGCCGGTGACATTTCACAGAAATTTCACCTTTAGAATGACAAACCGTTAAAGCTCTCAAAGACTCTCACAGGCATCACACATCGTCTTTTTTACATCTTGAGGCTAAATGGTCTCTGTCCAGTAGCTTTAAGAATTAGGGGATGAAGACTTGTAACATCATATTTCACAGTAACAATCACAATTTGTGCATAGAAAAGTAAAATTAAAAAATGGTTTACATGTTAAATAACCATGTTACAATGCACATTTTGGATAATGCAGTCAATCTACCCCTACTCTGAATTAATTGCTTAATTTGGTTCACATGTCAGTATGATTCTCTTCATTCACAGGTATGTTGAAGTTGCATCCAGCTCAGTCCAGTTCCCAGCAGACGGTTCTCACCATCCCAGCCAATCAGCTGAAGCAACTCGGCGTGGGCAGTGGTTCCTCAGGGCTGCAGACCATCTTGATGCCTGTCGGCAAAGGTAAGAGCACCACCCTGTTTCTCTGATACCCACACAGCCTGTCTCCTGATCTGTAGTGTCATAAAGGCTTTGAGTCTGTGTAATATTGTCAGGTTAGACGTCTCATTTTCAGCTTCATGTTCTAGTTAACTGCTCTATTCCAAAACCTGGAGGTGCATTGTGTCGTCTTGACTGGCAACCAGAAGACTGTAGGTTTGATTCCCTACAAGTGGCGGTTTAGGATTGATCATCTAAAGCAAGGCACTTTTATGTGTCATGGTGGGCTGTTAAGGAGTTTTAATTCTGCCAGCCTTCTGTTCATGGACTGACATTTTTGGTGTCATTTTTGCCTGACAGATTTATTTAATTTGTATTTATCAGAGATGTTTGTTTTTGTTCTTCATTCATCAGAGATAACAGTAATAGGTGAACAGAGCTCCAGAGACACTCTCCTGTCAGATACAGTTTTCTTTGTGCTCTCTTTACCTGGTTGCTAGCTTTGTTTTAGATTGATCTGTGCAGCGCTCATTTTGTTGAATAAGTGCGGGTCTTGAATGTAAGAGCAGTGAGACAGACCATTTCCTGTAACAGTATTTAAGCTGTTGTCATAGTGATAGAGATGGATGGAAGTATGAAAGAAAGTATTTGTAAGATTACAGGATTCAGTAATTGAGAATGGAAGGCTTGAGTGCTCTTAACTTGATTCAGAACATAAAGACACTTTAATGCCACCTTAGGCTTGGCTTAAAGATTACTTTTACTAAATTAGCACAATGGGTGGGAAGTATGACAAAAATGTTTTTTTTCACATTTTGAGAAATATAATTTGTTTTGTTATTTTATCATTGTTATTTAAAAAAAGGCAATAAAAGGAGCCTCCAAGAAAAGGTCTATTTAGGTTTTAAATAATAATATAGAGCTTGCTCACACACTCTTGTTATTTAAGACTACACATTGTACTGTGGCAGGTTTCCTACGATCAGAAGAGCATGAAGCAATGTTTGTTGCGCTCTTGCACTTCACTTCATTCTCTGTATCAGTCATTGATTGCGTCTTTAATAAATACAAAAAAACAACTATATTTACCACTCTACCGCTATAGCAATTTATATATATATATATATATATATATAGATCTAAATCTCTGGTGGTGTGACGATCCCTCCTCAGTCCCTTCCTGGACCCACGAGGACACCAGATGTGCATGCACAGGGAAGAGACCAGTGTCTTTAACAGTGTGGGTGATGAGGCTTCATTCATCTCAGGTCTGCCTCATCAAGTGCCACCAGACCTGCTCTTTCCTGTGCCTCTCCTTTCTCCCACACCCACTCCTGTCAGGAACCTGGTGAAGGGCAGTGGATAAGGGACAGGGTGGCGATGATAGCCAGGAGACACAGCTGACTCATCACAGAAAACTAATATATATATATATATATATATAATGTATGTGTGTGTAAGTTTTCAAAGTTGGGGGTCTTTAAGATTTGTTTATATTTAGACTTCTATGCTCTTCATGGCTTATGTGATCAAAGGTGTGAAATGTTGCAAAATATTACTAAAATTTATAGCAACTTTTATTTCTGTGATTTTATAGCAGCATTGTCTTCAGTGTCACATGATCCTTCAGAAATCATTCTAATATGCTGATGTTATGCTCAAGAAACTTTTTGCCTATTATTATTTTTTCAGTATTTCTTATGAAAAGAAAAATCAAAAGAACAGCACACTGCATACATTAATTTAATGTCTCTTTTGATCATGTTACAGTCATGCAGTCTGGTACTAAGGGTGCATCTAGCAGCAACACAACCACGAGTGGAGCTGCTTCCTCGGCATCCACACCTGTAGCTCAAGGTGAGACATGTATATATGCACGCACACACACAAAGTAGATATAATGTCAAGCAGTTATGTGTATAATGACTCAATCCAATGATTTCCACTGTGTTTGTCTCTTTACATAGTAAAAACTGAACCAGGTTTGGTTAGCTCCACTTGTACGACTCCAGTACCCCCAACATCTGCCCCAGCCTGTACAGCACCCACCTCTGGTCCCCTGCCGACAACCCCCACATCCACAGACGCAGCTGCTACTATTAAAGTAGAACAAGGCATAGAATCTACAGCTCATGAACTTATCAAGTAAGAAGCATCGGCACACACGGACACAGACATGCACATTCATGATTGTGAATATTTGAGTTGTCGCCACAGTAATGGCTAGTCGTTAATAATACTATTGAAATTCTCATGACACTTAATTGGGTTAATACTGATGTAATTATCATGACATTTTGAGTTGTATTTAACCATTAGTAGTTTGGCTTGTAGTTTGAGTTCAATCATTTCACTGTCCATGAGCAATTTTTCAAACCAATTCAGAATTATAACACTGCAACCTAGGGAGTAAAACATAACAGAAAGATGTTTTTATTACTTTATTTTGCAATGCCTTGTCTTTTTATTATTTTATTTTGCAATGCCTTGTCTTTTCTTATCATATTCAATGTAGTTGTCTGCAAAAACGTAAAACTAAAAAATAAATGATGCACCACTGCTGCTCAATATCAGTGATGGAAATTCAAATTGTATGCTAATATGTTAAAAGCTTGTAATATTTGTGTACATGTTTGTAAAACCTTTTAGTACGGAGCACATAGAGAACATGACACAACTTCTGACAGCTATTGTGAAGAAATTTCCTCTGATTGTCCCTGAGAAAAGTAAGTGACAGTTTCAAAGACTTTAAAATCATCACCAGAAAGTGAACTATTTTCTAAATTAAACGTTTTGAGTAAGAGGGGGAAAAAAAAAATTATATATTTTTTGTCTGTTGTGCTTACAGAGGCATTTATTTGACCAAACATACTGTATAAATCGTAACATTTTGAATGATCACTTAAAATCATAAATTACATTTTAATATATTTTAAAATGTATTTTATCGCCGTGAAGGCAGACAAATTTTTAGCAGCCATTACTCCAGTCACATCATCCTTCAGAAATCACTCTAATAGTCTGATACGTTATCAGTTTGGAAACATTGATTGTCTCCACTCATTTAGTCTGCATAAAAAGAGTCAATTTACAGAGGTCCAAAACCAATCAAAGTTGGTGTGTTCTTTACAGATGAAGACTCTCATCCATTTTGTGCCACCTCTGTGGATCAGTACTACTCGTGGAACATTGGCAAACGCAGAGCTGCAGAGGTACAGGGGTGCTTGTGTTTCATCTAGTCTGAGTCTGTTGGATAGGGGTTCGTTTTTATATAGTTTCTTTCTCTCTGTAGTTGCAGCGAGCAGTGGCTGTGCGCCGTGTGTGTGCTGATCTGTTAGAGAGGACCCCTCGGCTTCAGGCCCTCACTCCACCCAAAACTAAAGAGGTGCTTCGCTGGTGCCGTCTCCGTGGTTATACGCCCCCTGACCCTGAACCTCAGCGCACAGAGGAGGACTCCATCGAGGACATACTCACACAGATCGACAGTGAACCCGGTGAGAGTGAAGTTTATGTAACAGCAAACATGCTTGTATGTTTTGAACTCTCGGTTGACGTTAATTCATCATGGCCTGTGTCCCTCTCAGCTATCCAGAACTTTGACTTACACAAGACTTGGCACAGACAATGTAGTAGTGTTCTCTCTCTCTCTGTCTGTCTCTCTCCCTCTCTCTCTCTGTAGTTTCCAGTGATGGTGCATTAGCTTGTATAATGATGAGATGATAAGTATTCAGAGTTGGGCATGAATTCAACTTGGGCATAAGCAGCTGAAATATAACATCAGCTCTGCATCAATCCCTACTGAGCTTCCTGCCTGGAGAGCGTTTTAACGTACTGATTCATGCAAATTTTGTGTAAAAGGCTGTACTAGAATGCATTGCAATACTAATAGTGAATCCAACATGGGAAGGTGTTGCTTATAAATATGGTTTATTTAGTTGAGAATATTACTTCTAAAGTTACATTCAGTGGACGGCTTCACCCAAATTTAGTTTTTGCTATTTGTTTAGTTTTTTTGTGCTTGAGTGTTGCACCATTACCTCAGCTAAGTGCTGATGTCATACTCCATTGATATCGACTGTTAGACATTAGTGCACCTCAGTGTTTGAATGAGTGACCACTAATGGAGATGTTGTCCATGAGAGTCACTAATGAGGTTTATTTTAAGTTAGCATGCTGCTTTAGCAAATATTGTGTGTAGAACGTGAGGAGGTTCACTCGGGTGCCTTGTTTATTGCACTATTTTCTCCTGCCATCTTTATTGTCTTCAGCCTCCATTTATGTGCTTTCTTGGTTGTTCAGTTGTTCACTTAGGCATTATTCAAATTTTTACAAATAAATGAATAATCGTTAGCTGCATTGAGTAACTGTTAATAGTAATTATAAGAATTACTATTTAATAATAATATTAATTTGTGTGTGCCCGTAGCGTCCTGGCTAGCAGACGTTTCCCGATTCCAATACACCCCCCCCCCATCTATCCCAATTCACTCCCTGTCAAAAATGTATCTGTCCTGTAATAAAACAAAAAACAAAACTCTAATCTAAAAAATAATATTAATTGATTAATTATTAGGCCCAATATAAAACAATAATGCTATTGTAGTGTTATTAGACAAAATTAAATCAAGAGTATCACTAGTTTTTATTTGGAAGCTCTGCTTCCTGCTTGTGAGGAGTTGCTGTTTTACACTAAGATATGTGTCTGTGTGTGTGTGTGTTAGAGTGCAGTTCGACTCTGACAGGCTGTGAGGAGTTGTCACAACGTCTGGAGCAACTTCAGAGGATTTTAAAGGCAGAGCCTGACGAGGAGGATGACGAGCTTCTTGACATCATCAGTGTGAAAGACATAGATGCTGCGAAGGTCAAAATCAAACTTGAGCAGGAAGAGGCCGAACAGGAACCCAAGTTCTTCTTGGGCCGCTGCCCATCAACCCAGCTCATAAGAGACACGGCGGAGCAGGTGAGTGAGACTGAAATGTTCTTTCTGTCTGACTGCCTAGATGTGTAGCTCATACATGTAATGATATTGTGTGTGTTAGATCGGCGTCACACTGCAGCAGGTGGAGGTGGAGAAAAATGTTTTTGCTCCAGTTGTGGAGACCATGATTCTTAAGGTAAGTGTTGTAAGAGTAATTAGATTTATTTTATGTGAAAAAAAAATAATTCAAAGTTTTAATACCCTAATGTAGTCATCATCATTATAGTTGGTTCATGGTGTGAACAGGCCTTAGCACTTAACTTTTTGTTCTGTTGTAAATGGTAGCTTCTCCAACTCCTCTCTCATTGGTAATTAATATCAGTCAACTAAACTGTGTATTCAGCACTAAATATTTTTCTGTCTTGAGCATGACACGTTGTTTCAATAGATAATGTATTTCTTAACATGTCAAAGTGCTGAATGTTGTCTAAAACCCTCCATAGGCTGTGGAGCAGTTTGCCAGTGAAATCCTCAGGGAGTCTTTGGCCAATGCCCATGGGAAATCCCAACAAAACAGGTCAGTGCATCCATCCGATTGCCAGTACAAGATTAATCAGGACAGATGGGCAGACCAACAAAATTTCGAGTGGAGAGTAGTTTTCATCGCTCTTCTGCTCTTTTCAGATTCAGCTTGTTACATGACTTCATGCTCAATTTTGAAGAACTCTGAGCATTGAACTTTGTCTAATGTGATTCGATTGTGATTGTGAGAGGAAGTGCTTTATGATAGTATATAATTATCAGAGCACTGAGAATAGCTTATGAAATCTGATTTATTTGAGTGGTAGAGCAGCAGAGCCCGGCCCTGAGAGAATAGAGATTGGCTCAGTGCTGCTCTACTTACTCAGCACATCTGCTTTCATTCACATGCCTGACGAGCACACACAGATATTGCATCAGTCTTTTATACAGTATTCGCTAACTGCGTTTCATAAAGCTTTAAATGATGATCAGTCAAGCAGGACCTGATTGAAGTGTCATACATTAACAGAAAGCAGCAGTTTAACAGGACTCACAGGGCTCTCATTTAATGCTCAAAGGTCAATAACCCATTATACCAAGATAGCAAATGTACAGTGAGATTTCTTTCTCTCTTTTGCACCATTGATTCATTCCTCTCTTCTTGTCTTCATAGAACTCCAAGAGAGATATCGGCTATGGACGTGCATCAGGCCATTAGCTCTATTCCCACCTGTGATTTTCTGACTAATAGGTAATTTTGCTCATCCTAATTTTAGGCTTTTCTGCGTCTATCTTCAGGGTTCCCATAGTCATTAAACAACCTGGAAAGATTTTGAAACAATGATATTTACTTTCTTCTTTAGCTTAACTTAACTGACTTTTCAAATACCATTGGTCAAAATGTGTGCAGTTTTATTTAATTTCAACTTTGTCTTTGATAGGTACATGGGCATCATGGTGAAGGATGAAAGCCATGCTGACTAACTTCACTCCTTGGCATCTGACTAGAGACGGACAGGTGGACTGTCATACACGGACTCCTCCCCCTCAAATTCTGTAAAGATGGAGAATGTGCAAAGGGCTGACCAATCACAGGTGCAAATGGCCTCTTACTTGTAGGTGTCATTATCAATGTCAGCCATAATTCCAACAACAGCTGTGAGAGCACTGAACCCAAACAGTGCTTGCTACAGCATTTGTTTGCAAATAGCTGCATCATTCTATTTATTGGTTTTTCATACTACTTGTATGAAATCAGTGATATTTATGAACTCTGGTCCAGTATATGTATCAGTACAGTACAGTACAGTGTTAATGAGCAGGTACAGTAGACATGATTCTGTTATTTTACTTTTTTTATCGGGACACTAAATCTCTGCTGATCACGTTAACCTGCTTTGCCATTGACAAGGAGGCTTGTGTTAGTCTTAAAAGAATAGTTCAGCCAAAATAATTTACTCGCGCTCACATTGTTTGAAATGGTGGTGAGAAAAAGATGACAGAATTTCAATTTTAGGCATTTCTTTAATAAGAAGTGCAGACATTAAACAAGCCACTGGACAATTAACCATACTGTTTTTCTGTCATTATCGAGCAGGATGTATTTGGAGAAGCTGATTAGTTTTATATGAAATCATCTGTTCGTTGTCTTTTTAACAGGTCTTACATGAGATAAAATGTCCATTTTGAGTCGCACGTCTTCACTGGGGCATAGAATGTCAGAGAAAAGTCTTAATTGCGTTGTTTTCATATGAATGTGAGTCATTTTCATACAGTTGTGGGATTTATGAAGGATTAACAGCAGTGAGTGTGTTTTCTTTTTTGTAACATTTCTGTCGTTTGGGGGCATTGAGGAAAATGTTCAGATAGACAGGAAGCATTTGTGTATTTGCTAAAACGATCTATTGTGTCCTCTGGTTTGGTGGGCTACTTTTTGTCATACGTCTAGCATCAGTTTCTGTGTCCTTGTGTTTAAGCACATCAAGAAACAACTTCTGGTGTGTTGGTGTGGATGGGAGAGAATGTGTTGCCGTCTGTTAATTCAGTGTTAAAGTCTTCACTTGTCTAACTGAACTCCTAAATGTTTTTCCTTCACATTGTGTATCAAAAAATAGCTATTCTTGTATTAAAAGTGGTCGATCTGCCACTGAGATGAATCTAGGTGTGCTGATTTGTTCTACTTTTTTTTAACTGCCAGTACAAATTAAATGTCACACAGCACACCAGAAATGGGATGAACTTTCAAACACTCGGGGTTAAGTTTAGTATTAGTTGAGTTCACATGTCCTCTGAAGCAGATCAATGGGTTCTTGTAACAAAAATATTTGTAATTTTCAAATTATAATGTAAATAACTGACCTCTGGCTTCTTGGCTGACCTATGACTCGACATACGATGTATGACATATGTTGCGTCATACGTTGTGTCATAGGTTAGGATAAATCTTTGTAAAACTCAGACTGTTTGTTTGTGAGTAAAATATGCTGTAAGTTTCATTTTTGAGTAAACTATTCGTTTAATCTTACACACATTGGTATGGAAGCCTGTTTCTGCCAAAGAAAAAAAAATTATCTTGATAATACTTCTTTTCAAAACTTGAACTCCCAGTTTCACAGAAAAGGCTTAATCTAGTCCCAGACTAAAATGCATGTTTGTGCTGTCTCAACTGAAAATATGTTGCTCTGACATCTTAAAATATGTTAATGTCATTGTTCTGTGTCAAAACGCACAACTGTAATGTTTTCTTCGAAGACATTTTCATAAACGTTAAATATCTTCATTTAACTAAGGCCTAGTTCTAGCTTAAGCTAAACCCCATTTGTTATATCTCATAATTTTAATTCTAGTTTACATCTTACATTTCT
>JAUYWG010000032.1:17427920-17448221 GCA_034779775.1 Enteromius afrohamiltoni
TTTTTTTTTAAAGTTCATACTGTAACTCCACATGTGTTCATTCTTAGTCTCACTAAGACTGGGTTTATTTGATATAAAGTACAGATTTTAGCATATGAGAATGAATTTCTTTCTTATAGAGTGAACTTTTCCTTATGTTGATAACTATATAGACTTAACTTTTTTTTTTTACACAAACCTTTTTTTGTCTCCTGCCGATTATATCAAAGTCTCCAGTTCTTCCTTATTCTTTGTTGATTTTCTGTCACATCTGCTCACTGCTTTATTTGATCTCTCCACGTCTCCTCTGATCTATCTCACTCACCTCTGGTTTCACGCTGATGTCTGTCCTGTGTGTGTGTGCTCTCTCTGTCTGCGTGTGTGTGCTGGTCTCCGGTATGCCGGTGTCTGTGTGTCTGTGTGTGTCCGGGCTGAAAGCCGCCTGGTAGCTGGTCTCCGGCGGAGGCTCATCAGCACCTTTACCCAGGAAGGTGGGCCGTTTGTGGGTAGGCTTTGACGGCCGGGCTCCAGACCACGGCTGATACTCCTGCCTGACGCCAGAGAGAGATCAAATAGATCAGACAGAGACATAGAAAGACAGACAGGCAAAAACATAGATGGAGCCCTGAGGAGCTGCAGATAAGAGCAGCACATGTCAGGCTGAGTTAAAAGTCATGCTGACAAATCACAGCAACAGGTACCCACCATAAAGACTTACTTCAGCATAACCCCTATGAAAATCCTTGCTCTGTTTCTCTCTACACACACATGGTTTAGAAAGAAAAAAATCTGCATGCAGCATCTATGAAAGGTTCGAGTGAATAGATGACTGGAAGTGAAGGTTTCATACATTCACAGATCACATCCATCAACAAAAGGCTGATGAACGCTGAGGGGCTGTTTGAAATCAATTCATTCTGTTCCCTTTATGTAATTGTTTTAGATTCATTCCGCTCGTTCATCAGCTGTCAGATGAAATATGCATGACAGTGACCAGTAACCACACAGAGTGAAAATCACTGCAATGCACAACCGCTACAACCACATCAGTCCTGTTACAGCACCAACCAACATCAAAGAAAGAACACTTCTTGTTCACCGGAAGAGATAAATGTGTGAAAGCTTGTTTATGCGAGTCAGGTATATATCCTCCAGCAATTTGTTTTGCAGGCTATTGTGATTTCAAAGATAAATAGGCTACCACTACTGGTTACGCTTCTTTTGAGGTGTCCTTGTTACAGTGTAATTATACATTTATGTACTGAGCAATATTAATTAATTACATGTATACTATAGGGTTAGGATTAGGCATGTTATGCATGCTATTATTAGTGATATTATTACATTTTTTATGTTAGTAGTATAGTTGTATAGATTGGATGAATTGAGAATAGGGCCATATAATATCATTATTTTTCTTTTTAAAAAGATTTTAATGTTTTTACTTAATAAATAAGCCAAAATAGAACAACAATGTGAAATATACATTAATAATAATACAATAATAATAGAATAATAATAATACAGCTTTTTTATTTTAATCTTTGTAATGTTTTTACTACAAAATAAAATAAGAGATTTATCCATATCACAAATACAAAATTACAATGTAAAAATTATATGTTTTTACTTAATTAACAGGCTAAAATGAAGTAATAAAATATATATTAAAATATTTTAAATATTATTATATAATTAGTAGTAGTTGTATACTATGGAATGTTTGTCTTCTGCCAAAATAAAATGACTACTAAATGGGATAAAATAAAATTAAATAAATCCCATAATTTTTTGTTGGATATCAGTAAAATATATTATTAAAATATATTTACTCGTGTTTAGTGATGTTGAGAAGTGTGCGAGTTTGCTGCAGTGGATGAGGGGTGCTGAAGAACAGCTCCCATGAGAAAGAGCAGTAGTACCTGTATGAGCTGAGCTGATCTGCTCTCTGCCTCCCGCTGCGCTCCGGTCTGTCCGCTCGCGGTTGACTCGTGCCGTTAGAGTAACCGTTCACCGGGTCATCCGTTAAAGTGCCGCCTTTCCCTCCGTTACTAATCCAGGGAAAGTTATCCTTCTTCGGGATGGGCCAGGGTTTGTAATCCTGTTTGTACTGGGTGACGCTCGGGAAAGGCACACCCGGGGGATGGTAGTCCTCGCGGGGTTTATAACTCGGTTCCGCGCGCCCCCGGTGCGACCGCCGGACTCCCGCCGCATGATCCGGCGTTACGAAGTCGACGCTCGGCGCCCGTTCCGTGGAAACGAGTTTGGTGACGGATCGCACCTCCTGCTCCGCGATATCAGAGTAGTTCTGAATCGTTAGCGGAACCGACAAATCCGATTTATCGAACTGGTTCCAGAACCGAGCCAAGCAGCAGACTCTGCTGATGCACGGCCAAGCCATTGCTAGGAAAGAAACCAAACCAAAAAGCAAAACAAAAAGAAAGAAAACACTGTAAAACGAAGTGCTCGATTACATGAAGGAATGCGAGCGCGAGTCCGTTCCTCGAGAACTGCGCGAGACCGCTCGATGTCGGGACGCTGTCATTGCACATTCATCTCACGTGATTTGCACTTGATGCAGAAAAAAATAATCAACCATAAACATCCAAATCGGTGACCCGTGTCCACCTCACGGATGTTTCCCTGACAGAGCTCAACTTAATGCCCTAAAAATCCTCTTTTAATCAAAACCTACTGCGCGTCCTACCTAGACAGCATTTCTGGGCATCATATGCGCTTACAGCTGATTCAAGAGTCCTACCTCCAAAGCTACCTGACAAAAAATGTGCAAGTGCACCTATAGGGAAAATCTGCTTTAAACGCGAAGGATGGTCACACCAAATATTGATTTAATTTAGTTAACAGAAGTTAAAAAAATCTATTCATGATATTATTCACCTCATTTTTAAACCTTTCAACAGTAGCTACTGTAGCTTTACTTGAAGCATCTTGGAGACGTTCTGGATTTAGTCCAGTATACGTTTCATGTCTTTGTAGACAGACTGGATGGTTAATCAAATTGTTATTGCTATACATTTTTTTTTTTTGCATTACATGATATAAGGTATTTAAGTTCACTAGCAGACAGTTTTCTCAGTGTAATAGTATCTGGCACCATCCATGGTACAGCCACAGTACTATTTTCTAAGGTTTTGACAATCTGTTAGCAGTTTCAGCCATTCAGATTACTCGCTGCAAACCAAAACCGACAGATTCATCCACAAACACATCTCTGCATACACAAACAAACTGTTTTCAGGCAGTCATAACATGTAATGACATGCACAAAGCAGTTGAAATGGCTGAGATCTTGCATATTTTGGCTTGATATTCAGTTGCAAAGTCTATGGCTCTGTTTTTCCACCTGATAAGCATGAGCCCCATTAACAGGTCAATTAAACAGCACCCGTCTCTCATTACTGCAGTCAGTGAGTGCACTCTCGATGGCCCTTGAATAAACAGTGGAAAATATACAGCTTGGCTGAAGTTTTGGCAGTGTGAAAATACGGCCTTTCATTTTCCAAAAGTTGTCACATTATTCTTCTTTTCGACACACTACAGGCTACCTGTCTGCTGTTGTGAAGTTTTTCTTCATTAGAGGTCAAGACTAATTCACTCACAGATTTGTCATGTGAAAAATCGCTGCTCATTCCTTTCTGTGGGGTAAATTCTGAAATTTTCATAACCTCACAATCCTCTCATCATTTAGCACAGATCAGATTTGTGTCTGCCATCTGTCGTCAGTCACATGACATCACTCTGGGTTTGGAAAAGACTATAAACAAGTTTTATTTATTATATTATAGGTCCGGTTTCCCAAACGGGGTTTAGCTTAAGCCAGGACTAGGCATTAGTAAAATTAAGATATTTACAAAAATACCTTAGATGAAAATATCTTGCTCTGACATCTTAAAACATGTCAGTGTCATTGTTCTGTGTTAAGATGCACACCTGTAATATTTTCTTATGAGACAGCTTAAACATGCAGTTTAGTCTGGGACTAGCTTAAGCCTTGTCTGTGAAACTGGGGAATAGTCACCCAAAAACTATTTTATTGATCACTTAAAAACTATATAAATGCTTATTATTTTGTTACAAATTGGTTCACATAGGTTTTGCAAAGGCAGAATATGATCTACAATTTAATAATGAAGGAATATCACACATTTGAACTTCAAGGCTTACACACTTTTAGTTACTCCATCTAAACGTGATTAAACATGAGGTAGAATCGTATAACATTAGAAATGAGTTCTGCAACTTGATTGTTATGAAATGCCGCCATCTGCAGGCGAGCTGAAGGACTACTATAGTCTGTAAATCCATTTATCAGTCTTAAATGTGGTGCATTAAAGTGGGAAGGCATCTGGGAATGTTGTATATAAAAAGGTCGAATGTGATTTGTACAGAAATTTGTTTTCTCGTTTCCAGATTTAGCTTGCTTGCTGTCCCCATTCCTTCTTTCGTAACTCCACTCGCCTGATTTTCCCACTTACTGTCTTGGGAAGATGATCCACAAAGTCAATCTGACAACAACAACAAAAAAAAGTTAAACATTTGAAAGCTGGAAAAAATAGTCCTTTAAAATGGACTAAACTGAAAAGATCTCCAGTTAGGAGTTAAATGCAGAAGTACTGAATTTTAAGTCACCTTGCGTGGATATTTATAAGGAGCTGTCACAGTCTTCACATGTGCTTGCAGTTCCTGGATCAGTTTCTTATGGTCTCGTGATTTATAATCTGCTGCCAGCACAACAAAAGCCTTCACAACCTGAAACATGGAGCATGCATATACAGATTACACATGTATGATAATATTATTATTTTGCGCTCTGCACCATTTGAATGCATTATATGCACTCTACTCATAATTCTGGTCATTTTTGCCTAATTCTAAGGTCACTGTGTATGTATCCTTCATGGAAAAGGCAATCCCAGAATGCATTATGCTACCTCCCCTCGAACTGGATCAGGGCTGCTGACCACAGCAGATTCTGCTACAGCTGGATGCTCTATCAAAGCATTTTCCACCTCAAATGGACCAATGCGGTACCTAAAACACACACATGGGATTTAAAATTTAAAAATTTGACAACATCGTTATGAAAAACAGAATTCCATACCCTGCGGACAGGATGACATCATCAGCTCTGCCGATGAACCACAGGTATCCTTCATCATCCATCTTTCCCCTGTCACCCGTCAAGTAGAAATCGCCCCGGAAACATTCTGCTGTGCGCTCCGGCTCCCCCTACAGAGTAAATTTAGGTCAATAAGTTTAATGCAACTCGAGCTCAAGAACTTTTTTTGTCAGCACAGACTGTAATGATACGTGAAAAAGGTACGTACTGTATACTCTGTAAAAAGAGAGAAGGGTCTGTCTGGTTTGACTCTGATGCCAAGGTCTCCCTCTTGTCCTTGTGGCACAACACAACCATCTTCATCCACCACCTTAAACCAAAATAGTCCACAGTTCAACAAGACATCAGATGAAACAAAAGAATGCATTACCGCAATATCACAGTTATTACACAGTAGTCCATATATCACAGTTATTACAGTAAGTACAACAATTAACTATTATTATACTCAGTTTTAACCCTGGACAGACTGTTACTGCACCTGAACATCATATCCTGGTGATGCCTTTCCAAAAGATCCTGGTTTGATCTTCATGCCTTTGAACGTGCCTGCTATTAAAACCTGGGAAGAAAAAGAGATATGACCCATCTTTGTTTGACAGCGCACAAGACTATGCTTGATTTATACTACTAGCTAACCCAAAACATGAAGATTAGTTGACAATGTAGTCATCCTCAGGCAACACAAGATGTGGATGAGTTAGTTAGTTTGGACAAATTTAGCATTATATGACTTGATCACCAGTGGATCATCTGTAGTGAATGGGTGCCGTCAGAATGACAGTCCAAACATAATCCACACCATGACTCCAGGCCATCTTGTGAAGTGAAAAGACATGTGTTCATTATTTTTTTTAAATCAAGTTATGTGTATTACTGGTGAATTACTGTGATGTTTCCAGCTTTTTGGATTAATTCTGACGGCACCCATTCGCTGCAGAGTACCCACTGGTGATCAATGCATGTAAGGCTAATTTTCTAATTAAGAAACAAACTTCTTCATCTTGGATGGCCTGAGAGTGAAAGAAAAATTGTAAGAAAATGTTAAATGTGTAAACTATTCCTTTAAAGGTTTATTTACAGTCTCAGTCTGTCCGTATCCCTCATAGATGTCCAGTCCAGTGAGTTCTTTCCATTTCCACATCACCTCTGGGTTAATGGGCTCTCCAGCACACAAACAGTGCTCAAGAGCTTTGAACGTAAACCTGTCAAAATCCACAGACGAAGATGAGGACTAGACCCGGATGAAGCAGTCTCACTCTGATGTGATGATTACGACATCCAGGTCAAGATTCTCAGTCATTTAATTACTAATTAGTTAAAAACTTGCAACTTGCATGCCAATAAAAAAAAACGTCTGCAGACAGTATATATAAAAACCAATAATTATAGAGCCTCTTAAAACTTGTAAAGACAGAGCACCTGCTACAGTCAGTACCTGGATATGTCGTCCTGTACAAGCATTCGATAGGCTGTTGGAGCCGTGCAGAAGGTGGTGATGGGATAGTTGCTCAGAGTCTTTTAGGAGAAAAACAAACAAATCACATAAAGTTACATTGTGTTTAATATTGCTGGTTTTCCCAGAAAACTCTTTCATACAGCTTTTTTTTTTTTTTTAATAAATAAGAATCAAGCAGAACATTTCAGTGAAGAATAAACAAGTGATGCTCCTGTACCTTGAGGACTGTACTTGTATCAAAACGTGGCATGTGGTGAACAAACACGCACGCTCCCTGGATCCATGGTGCAAACACACTGCTCCATGCAGACTTGGCCCAACCCGTGTCTGACGTGTTCCAAAACACATCCTGCTCAGTCAGATCCAGCCAGTACCTTAATACACACACAAACAAACATACCATTCATTTGATTAAAAATACAGTAAAAAAAAAAAGTACATACATTTTATTACAATTTAAAACAACTGCTTGCTATTTGTATATATTTTAAATTGTATTTTTATTACTATATATTACTATTTTCAGTCTGGCCCAGCTGCTGTTTTAGAGCATTTCAGATTGAGCAACGAGTTTGATTCTGCTGTTGCAGCTGTTTTGAGAATTTTTCATGACAGGTTTTCTTTGAAACCGGAGCAGAAGTAATTAAAGTAAAGACATTTTCCTACCGCTTTAATGAAACTAGCTACAATTGGTTACGGTGGCTTCAGTTTCTGTCACTACGCATACTGTACATCATCGGAATGAGTGGTCTGATTGGTTGTAGATTCGTCCAGTAGTATACAGAGGCATCTGATGGACGCAGGTTAAGCCCGCCTCCCAGAAGGCGGGTAGTATGGTAGCTTGGCCAGACTAAGCTCAAATGAGCTTTATAGTCGCGGAAGCCAGGCTACATTTCTTTAGGATGCTTTGATAAATAAATAAGAATTTATTTGAAAAATAAATCTTTTGTAACATTATAAAAGTCATTACTGTTACTTTTGATCAATTTAGTACA
The DNA here is from genome assembly GCA_034779775.1 of Enteromius afrohamiltoni. Classification (NCBI taxonomy): domain Eukaryota; kingdom Metazoa; phylum Chordata; class Actinopteri; order Cypriniformes; family Cyprinidae; genus Enteromius; species Enteromius afrohamiltoni. The sequence continues at coordinate 17,435,494 of JAUYWG010000032.1, forward strand.
GTCTTGCTGATTAAAAATACCAAAAAAAAAAAAAAAAACAACGTTCTTAAACTTCCATTGTGTACAATGTTAAAAGGTTAAATAATTACAAGGTTTTTGTTTTTCTGAACCAAAAATAAATATCACACATTTTTCCTTGGTTTCTAAATTCACTAAAATGTAGGTAATACATATACATGACTTCGAATGCAAACATATATACACATAATCTTAAGCTGCATACAACGTATCAATTTTCACATCATTTAACTTTCAGAATTGTACAAACCTGCCATTCACAGTGAGCCCCAGACCATAACTACAGTGGCTGTGTTGGGTCATTTTTGGAGAGCCGGTTGTGCCACTAGTGAAGAAGACAGTCATGGCCTCCCCACTCCTAGTGTCCACGCAAACATGATCATCTGAGACTTTTCTACAACACAAATACAACAACTGATCCTTAAATAACAATCACCAATTTCTCATTATATATAAATATGTCTGTAATGCAGTCAATAGTAATTTTCTCAGTAAATTGCAGTGCCTCTTGTACACGCAAATCTGCTCTTCACTCACCCCATGAGTTCGGTCAGGTTGCCCCAGCCGTGCATGGCCCTGTGGGACAGCAGAAGCTTGGTGGAGATGGAAGGACAGTCTGGGACTACTGTGTCCAACAGTACAGCCAAAGATTCATCTGTGATCACACACTTGGCCCCAGACGTCTGCAGCCGGTGGCAGATATCTCGAGCAGTAAGCTGAGTCGTGCCGGGGATCAGAACCGTCCCTGCCCAAAGAAACAGGGCAAACAAACAATGAAAAAAGAACCACTGCGTGTGTTTTAATTTCAGTCACACAAAAAAGTATGGAATTTAAAAATCTGCCCTACATTTTAAATTTACACACAACTTTAAGATAGGCATTAGACATCGTTTCAATAGCAGCGTTAATGAGTAAAAGTAGATTAAAGTTTAACCCTGAGAACGTACACTGGAAAGAGAAACAGAATAAGGGTGAATGAATCTTGAATTCCTGAAAAAATATTTGAGTAAGACTGTACCGGTTCGGAGACAAGCCACATTAACCAGCCACCACTCGGGGACTCTGGGTAAGATGAGGAACACACGATCCCCTCTTTCTAAACTGCACACCTGATGCAGAACATTTGCAAGTTTTTTGGAGTGAAAGCCCAACTCCTCAAAACTCCACCGGACCTCCTCCCCGCTGTCATTCACCCACCACAGAGCTGGAAGAGACGACCTCTGTCCGTTCTGTAATATACAGCAAATACACACTGAACAATTTTACAAGTGCTGTCATAACTGTATGGTATTAAGATGATTTGGGGTAATACCATTCTCCACAAACATTATATAATACTTCATATATCAGCACATTAGTACATTTCAGCTGCACTAGTGTCAACAAACATGGCACACGTTATCACTCCTGTCTATCATCTTTATTTAAAAATAAAATACAGGCAGGTACATAAAGATTTCATTTCTTAAAGTTTTTTTTTTTCTTTTGAGTGAGCCAACTTAACCTTATTGGCATTATGCTTCAAGAAAGGAAAAAGAAAGACACCTAATAATTATTAGCAATGGACCGGTCATGTTTAGTGGTATTAGTTGATTTCACTTTTATTTATTTAAATTGTATGGTTATTTCCAATATTATTATTATTTGCATAAATTACACATGCACATTCAAAAAGCATTTAATCAATGAGTGTTTAAAAACAAAACACCAAATGAATGAGTCTCCACCTACTCCTCCATCTCTCCTAAGGCCCGCCCCAAAATATTAGAAGAGTCTGAAGGTTTAGTTAGCGCCTTTTTCCGAATCCTTTTAAGTGATTTTGTTTGAAATGCACAGCACCAGCTCATCTGCACAAGGATTTTACAATGATTAAGAAATAAGAAGTGTCATCCATTCAAAATATCAACCGGACGTTTTTTCAGAGTTAATGTACACTGCGTTATCCAGTTTATAGTCAAACGAAACAAGTGGGACAAACAAACAGAAGCAGAGTATCATCTTAAACTAGCGTTACCTTTTCTTTCGTTTCCCACTGCTCCAGCACGTCCTTGGCGAAATTAAACCGCTGAGGAACTCGTAACTCGTAAGTCCGCCTCATGCTCTCATAATCGCAGAAGTTTTTTGGTGCAGATGTTTTGGATCTGCACATTTGCAGCCACTGAACTCGCTCGTGCACTTCATTTTTCTTTGAGATTTTCAGACAGTGGTTAAAAACACGTTTGCGAAGCATATAAAAATACATAGCAAGTCTTCAACCGTGGACCCGACTTTAAGACTAAAGCAACTAGTTCACACGGTCCACATTAATCAATAACACGCTGCCCAGACAGCTTTCAGTTTTGTGAAACAGACACGAAATCTCTTCAGCTTAGCAGGAATGACTGCCTACAAAACTAAAGTCCCATGTCTGAACACTTTCTGCTAAAACGGATTGACTGGACGCAAGAGGGACTTTTCAACAACTTCGACATTACACGCATTCATGGATTTTACTCAAGTTGAGAAGCATGTAAAAACTTCATATTCAAAAGACAAAATGAGCAAAACCTGACATTTTAAATGCAATTTATTAAAAACGAAACGATACATTTAAGTACTAGACATTTATATGCAACAACATAAAAACCACATTAAAAATATAAACGCAGATATACCATATTGATGGCAAGTAAAACAAACACAATGACAAATAGTCAGAATTTTTCTAAAACCAATTTTAAGTCTAAAAAAAAAAAAAAAAATTAAAAAAAAAAAATAATAATAATAAAACCCCCCGGAAATTCTGAAAAACGCTGCTCAATGTCTGAGACGAGTGCGTCGCGTGCGGGCGATGGGTGTCGTCACTTTAGGCGTTTCGCTCTCAGCCATGACAGCATCTGAAGAAGAAACAAACTTTTTTTTAAAAAAGCTCTTTACTGCACAATTAACATGGAATAAATAAGAACTATAAACAGAGTTATGTGAAAGTGACTGACCCTCTTCCTCTTCGTCACTTGTGAAGGTGATGGCAGGTTTGGGGCGAGAGGATTTTCTTGGGGTTACGAGGTCGCTGTCATCTAACTTCGGTTTACCACGTCCTGAATGGTACAGAGAAGCACGATGAGATTCATTTCTATGAAAGCATTCAATACGAGATCCGATTCGCTCGATCTCTTCACCTCGTGTGGTTTTGCGCACGCTCTTGGGTGGCCGTGGTGTTTGTAGCTTTTGACTTTGTGTGTCTTCTATCTGCTGTTCACTCTCATCGTTCTCCACATTCTCCAGCCCTTTAGTGTGAACAGCCGTCAAGCGTTTCTCATAGTCTTCAACCTGCGCCTAAACACACACAACTACTGTCAACTCACTTTGATCACAACTTTGTGACTGTTCATACGAGTACCGTCTGCGCACACTTGTATTCAATACGCTGTATTTCAGCCACACAGTACCTTAAACTGTGGTTTTGCTCTTCTACGGAGTTTGGCTGCAATGGACAGGAGGGGCTGATAGACTCCAGGCTCAGTGAGTTTATCACTGTAGCAGTCCCAGCACTCTTGCAGCTTTTTGAAACCTCGCTCACATACAGACAACAAGGACAGAGACACGGCTAGATCTGCCCACTGACGCTCCGTCCTAGAGAGAAAACACAAAAAGTGATCTCGCATGAGAGATGAAAACCTGGTCATGTGTCATAAAGGAGCCCAGTCTCACAAATGTTGCTCGAGTAATGTTTTCATGTGCACCACCAAAAGCTCTCATTGCCCCCTTTTTTTTAAAGTTTGATTTGAGAATTGCATTTCTGGACTTGAAGTAAAAAAAACCCTTCCAAAACCAGATTAAACTTTTCTGTATTGCTGATGAATAGGAAAAATGCATTTAGAGCACCGTTTCCATTCTGAGACCGTGTAGCCCAGTGAGCAACAATGTGTGTCTGTTACCCACTTTGCGGTTCTGAATCGTTGGCAGAGCTTCTCCACTAAACTTTCTGTCTGTCTCTCTTTAGTGACGTAGGAGAAGAGTTGTCTGAAAGGGAATGTTAAATAGAAGTGATTTATGGCCAGTCATGCAGAAAATGTTAATCTGCAATAGCAGGATAAATCATCTCACTTCATAATGGTGTTAAAGTCCTCCTCCTTCATTCCACGTTCAGGATCAGATAATCGGCTGATGATGTCTGGCAGCAGGTTGTAAATGGCGTTGTCCTGAGAGAGAGAGAAAGAAAAAAAAAAAAAAAAGCAAGCAGTTACAATCAGGGTCTCACATCTTAGGAGGATGAGAAAGAGACAAATGAGTACCTTTGCAGAGAGCTCGTTGAAGAAGTTGAGAGCGAGGCTGGCGATGTGCGGCTCAGGGTCCAGCAAGAGCACTGCGACCTCACTGACCTGACCTTTGACCTTCATCACGTCCTTCAGCACCAACTGGGTCAATACCGTGATGGCAGTCAGCCGCACAGATGCGCTCTCATCACTCAACCTTAAGACAAGTTACAGTACTGATCATCAGTATCCACACCTTTCCCCAAACTGAAATGCATCCAACTTTTAAATAACCGCAGTGTAATTGTTTCAGCTGATGTAAGTTACAGCTAAATCTGATTATGCAAAATATCCCTATACACAGACCAGCTGTTTGACAGTTTGGGAACTACCTGGCGTAAAGATTGGGCGTCCAGGGTTCCAGGATGTTGGGAAAACGGACTGTTAAGTCACCAAGAGCAACAATTGTATTGGCTCTGACAACTGGAAGTGGGGATTTTTCCAGCACAGTGAACAGCAGCCGGATATTGTCTTTACAAACAGCAGGACTGCAAAATAGACAATTTTAATACTGCATGGTTAAACAAATAAAAAAACTTGACATTCAAAGGTTTGGGGATAATTTAAAAAAAAAAAAAAAAAAAAAAAAAAAAATCAATAAATATAAGAATCATAGGACAGGAGTAATGGCTGCTGAAACTTCTGCTTTCTTAAAGTGCCCCTAGTATGAGTTATGAAAGGCTCATATTTTGTTCAACAATTCATTTTTCCTATCCTCTCTGGTGACTGGAAAATTTTATTTTGAGGTTAACATGAAACAACTTGGTTTTAAAAACGATTCGTTTCAATGGGTTCTCTTCTTTTAATAATAATAATAATAATAATAATAAAAAAAAAAAAAATAAAAAAAACCCTTTAAACACTGCACTTTCAGATTTAATTTAGAGCAGTTACGAACTACATTAAGGTAATTAAAAAATTCATAATAGGGGCACTTCAATAGTTTCTTTATTTGTCCTCAGAAGACGAAATTTCTCTACCAGCAAGCTAATCATACCTGATCATCATGTATTGAGACAGAGCCAGGCAGGCAGCAGTGGTAAGCTGAGGGTGGGAATATTTCCCAGGAGAACTACAAACTTTCACAAGCAAAGGCAAAAAGGCACTCAACATGTTCCCATCTGCAAAGATAGACCACAATGCAACAGGGATCAGTGCTTTGTGAATCAGGCAAGAACATTATGATGCATGTTTATGAAGACTTAGTTCTCTTTATTCGAGCAGTTTCTTTAGATGGACTCACCAGATAATAACTCTGTCTCACAGATCTTGCGGATAAACTCTGCCTCAGTATCCTCAGCTGAAGCGCCCACTAGCCCGAGCTCCTCCTCCACACAACTGTCATTAGCTTCCTAGCAAATGACACATAAATAAGTCAGTATTGTACACTGGGCAGACTATACCAAAAACAGGAAACAACCAATCAGTGGACTGTTATTGTTAACCTTTTTGTTGGAAGGTGCCTTCTCTTTCTCCTCCGCCTCTTCCTTTTCTCCTCTTCTCCTCCGAAGCTCAGCACTTACACTTCTCTCAAGGTGAGACACCTGCCAGAAGGCCACAGCTCCACACAGTGAAAGCACCTGGGCCAAGCTCACGCAATTCACTACAAAACCAACATGGTTACCTTTGCAATCATAATGTTTCAGGGTCTCTTATGCTCACCAATGTGCATTAATTTGATTAAAATAAAAAAAAAAAACTCTTGCGCTGACATTACCTTGCTCCTCAGAGCCCTGAGATGCGTTTTCCTGCAGTTCTGATTGGTTGGGTTCTCCGGCCTCTGTGACTTGTTCCAATAGGAGATGAGCTGACCTCTGAAGGAGGCGGGAACACAGCTGGTCAGGGGACTCTGCCAAAAAGTAAATGAGACGGACAGCCTGTTCCATGAACGTCTGCCAGTGGGGGTCAGACTGGACCACTCCTGTTCAAATGAAGGGACAGTTGTTACCCAACAGCAGAAACAAAAGAAAGAATGGAGAATCTGAGAAACCATGTTTACAATTGACATCACCAGAGGGTGATATAGATATATATATAAAAAAAAAAAAAAGATTTAAAATTAAATTTTGTTCTAAAGACAGAGCTTTCACGGATTTATACGACATGTAGGTAAGTGATGGCACAAAAAAAAAAAAAAATAAAATAAAAAGAAAAAGAACAAACCATCAGCAATGGCTTGGGACAGACAGCTGAAGAGATGGTGGTCCATAGGAAGCCTGAAGGGGACACCTTTGCATTGCTGAGACACACAAGAGCATAAACAACCCAGCATATTAGAATAATTTCTGAAGGACCATGTGACACTGACGAAGGGAGTAATGGCTGCTGAAAACTCAGCTATGCACCACAAGGAACACATTAAGCCATTTTAAAATACATATTTTACATTTTTTTTTAATATTATGTTTGTACTGTATTTTGATAAACTGCTATTATTAAGAGGGGAGAAAAAAAAAACCCCACAAATCCCAAACCTTTGATTGGTTGTCCATAATTTTAAATACTTACCCTCACATGGTCAGTTATGTTGGCAATCGTGATTAGTGTGTCCCGAGCCAGCAGGTAATCTTCTGCAACCTTCTCACCCAGAGCCACAGAGGACAGTGTGTCCAAATTACCGAGAACCACCTCCCTCTCAGCACTAAACACACACAAAATAACAGATTGAAATAATGCCCACCTTGCCTTAAACAGCACGATAAAGACAAGAACACCCTCAGATTAGAGAACTAGCTCATAGCTCATTGGACATTAGAACCGAGTTTTGACCTGTGTCCATACACACTGATCATGCTTCCCAAATCTCTCCTGCATTTCTCTGAAGGACAGCTTGATAGGAAGAACTTGCTTAATGTAGGCAGGCCCTTACAGCAAAGCAGCAAATCACCCCTGCCCAGCCAAGATTACCCGCCAATAGGAGCACAGAAAAGCTCAGACTCTTTCCCAACAAACTCGCATTCGCCTTGGTCTCATCATTAGGCTGTGACATTAAATCAGAAGCATTAAGTCTAAAGTCTGACCGTGCTGCCATGCCCAGCAATAGCACTGCAGCTCTCCTGTGAAGTGCTTTAGTCTCTCGTTTCCCAGAGAACCTCTCCCACAAAACCTGCACCACTGAAGTCTGCAGGGAACTCTCACTGCTGAAAAACTCTTGAACCTGCACCAAGACAAAAACAAAAAGTCAAAGAATAATATGTTATGGAATGACTGCTTACATGCTGGGCAAAAGACACTCACAATCTCCTCCAGACACTGGACGGTCCCCAATGAAGCATCAATCATCAGCTCTGACAGATTATCCACTAGAGTCTGAGCCTTCGCCCTGATGGACCAATATAAAAAGCACGGATGAGCTACAGTATATAAAAATTGTGTTCATTTATCCAGAAGGAACAAATCCAAACGGTTGCAGACCTGGTGTTGTCACCATGGGGGTTGAGGTACAGGCGTCTGTAGGCCTGAATGACAGCATCTTTGACTGTGGCATCAGTAGACCAGACAAGAGGCAGCATCTTTCTGACCCCACATACAGAGTTGGCAACACTAAACTCAAACGCTGTGACACAGAACTGCACCGCCTCCTGCACAACTGAGAGAGGGAGACCAATCAGACGAAACTGCACATTGCCACTCTTTATACACACACATACATTTTTTTGTTTATATAAAAAAATAAATTGGGGAGAGAAAAAAAAAAAAAAAAAAGTATAGAGTATGGTGATATATATATAAATGGTCCCAACAATCATTTAACTTATAGTAATTACCTGTGGTGGTTTTCCAGTACAGCATGTTGTTAATGACAGCAATGGCTCTTTCCACTTGTAGAGCAAAGTTCTCTGTGTCTTTCAAATATTGAACCAACATCTCCTGCTTCTTTAGTTCACTCTCTCTACCTTCAGTCCCTCCACCCTCTTTCTGGGGGGTGGGTGGAGCGTCATTTGAAATAGCCTCGGGTGTCTCCTGTTCTGGACCTGAAAGAACAGATACAAAAAAAACCTCCTGTTTTTATAAGGACTAGAAAACCAATTATCTAATCTAGGCAGGTGACACCAAGACCTAGTCCCAATATGCATGACTCTAAGTGTAGAAGACCATGTAGAGTACTACATACCCTTGAAAAGTGTTGCAAGTGTTTTCATGAGGGTTTCTGCATTCATGTCAGCAAGATCTGAGAAGAACGATGACTCTGGATATAGAGAGTGAGCTTGCATGCACAGACCAACTGCCTTCCTACCAAAAAAAAAAAAAAATAAAAAATAAAAAATATATAAATCACACACATACTAATAAAAAATAAATAAATAGGCAACACATTGCATGTCTGAAAAGTAGTAAGGGTATAAGATTATTTGTGTGTCAATACATACCTGTATTTGCTTTCCCTGAGAAGCTGTGCAATTTGTAAAGCAGTCTCTCTGTCATTTCTCTCTTCCCCTCCCTTCTCCTCCACCTCTTCTTCATTCTCCTCCTCACTGCAAAGCTCCAGTTGAGCTTTTACAGTCATCTCCAACTCAGGCTTCATTGCATCCCAAAGATCAGCTGCTGTGATGACTGCAACTACAAACAAAAGCTAAAAACTTATAGCTAGAAACCAACTTCTGCAGCGCCAGTGACTCTAGGCAGACTGGAGTTAAAGACTAAAAAAGGAGCAAAGGAAACATACCAGGAACTTGCTCTTTTTGGGATTCTCTCATTTCTTTTAATTTGGCCATCTCTTTTTCTAGTGGCTTTTTCAGGTCCACACTGCTCAACTTCAAATAGAGAAAACAAAAGCAAGTGTATTTAACATATGTAGACAGTTTTAACACTAGTGTTTAAAATCTAAGGTTAGTAAGGGTTAAGGTTCTCTTATTTGATTACCAAACTTTTGAATGGTAGAGCATCTACTAGATGTAGTGAGCATGTTTGTACCTTGCAGCTGTAAGGGTTATGAGCGATGAAGGCAGCAAGCAGCTGGATAGCACTCTTACACACATGGACAGACTTGTCACCCAGACGACCAACTGTCAGCTCCATAACATCGTTGTACCTGCACAGGGGCAAGGCCTAGAAAGAAGGTGGGGGATTACATCTTGGAGCACCCAAGAATAAAACCCTTCATTTGTTAAAGTGAAAAAAAAAATAAACAAAAACACCACCACACACACAAACAACCCACTCACCTTGCTGTTGACAATGCGTGCATAGACCTGTAGCACACGTGCTCGAACATGTGAGTGGGCATCATGGATGTGCTCTTGCAGTGTGTCCAGGAAACGATCTCTGCTTGCACGAGCAGAATCATCCAGCTTGTCACCAGACAGAACCCGGACAAGAACCTCACCGAGAACCTCGCACACTGCCACCCGCAGGCTTGAACTCTGTCCAAAGATATACAGCATTATTGTCAACAGGGCACACAACCATTCACATATAAAGATGAGTTAAGCTATAAAACTCAAGGCTTTGGTTTTAAATGATTGCCCTCAGATTACCAAAGAGAGTGCTCAATGCCCAAAGAATTAAAGCAGAAAACTGAGACTCAACCTGCGCCCTTAGACTTTCTCTTACTCACACACACACACACAAACTGTAAGTCCCGTCCTTTTTCTTTCCCCCTTTCTTCAAGGGATAGAAATTTTAAAGAAAGGGGCTTGTTGAATGTAGGCAGGCCCTTACAGCAAGACAGCAAGTCTTCACTGCCCAGCCAAGATTACCTGCCAATAGGAACGCAGGAGAGCTCAAATTCTAATTCAGTGGGCTCATATTCGCCTTGGTCTCATCACTGGGCAAGATTCCGATGACAGAAGGATTTCGATAGAGAACAAGTGCGACTATACCTCTCCCTCCAGGTGTGTCAGCAGAACACTGATGTTGGGGATCATGGTTTCAGGTACCAGAGTACTAAGTTCTGACAAAAAGCTGGAGAAAGCCTTCACACCTGAACCCTCTCTGGCTAGTTCCTCACTTGACTTCTGACCAATCTCTCTGAAACACACACGGAGATTTGTTATGCATTATACAAATGTTAGATCTCTTTAAAGAGAGTTACATTAAATAAAAATATTTTGCTGTAATCACTACCCCAAAATGTAATTTAGAAATTTAAATATTATAAAGAAAAATTGATTTGGAATTCCATAGAAGCAAACCAAATATATAATAACCCCATGGTATTATAAAGACTAAAATAAAATGAATTCCAAATTATACAATTAAGGAAAATACGAGTGGTGATACACCAGAAACACCATTTATCAATATCAACATTGTAAAGACATCATTATTTGCAAGCACAGATACATCAGATATTACATGATATGCAATCACACCAAGAAAGTATCACCTCATGATCTCCCCGACGATGGCCTTGACCCCATACTCTGAGCTCCAAGAAGCCACAGCTTGAGCGCATACTGATGCCAGCTGCTCGAAGTGCTGCAAGAGCTGAATCACCTTCACACACGCTCCTGAACAGGAAACAGAAAATATCAGGACAACTCAGCTCAACATCTACACCCTGCAAACCTACTCATGGGAGTGTGATGTGCACATATACAATATAAACCTACCTAACATGTGATTGTATTTCTTCACCATGATTCCCAGCACATGAATGATGGCATCTCTGGTGGACTTGCTCTTCATGTGGTTTATGGTGGGGTTTTCCAGGAGTTTATAGCAGCAGCACGTCACGCAACTACATCAAATAGACAAATGTTGGACAAGTGAACACTGCACGTGTGATCATGACGTTGAATTAGAGTTAGAAAGATTACAACACAAACATGGTGACAGGTTAAAAGGGAAAAACGGTGTCTCACCTAACAAACTCTTCCTCCACTAGAGACAGACTCCACAGGGTGCGAATGTCCAGTTGGAGCAGTTGAGTCAAACACTGAAGAACGGTCTCTCTCTCACTGTCCCACTGCAGGAGACCTTTCCCAGCAGCTTTATCCTTCTTACGACCCTGAGACAAACACAAAGATGTTCAATATACTGTACACACGATATCATCAAGCTTAGAAGTAACAAATTGTTGCCCTCAGATTACCAAAGAAAACATTCACAGCTGGTGGCCTGTTAGGAGATGTGACTCTTTGCTGACGGACACGTTCACACACAGTCAGACAAACACACAAACTGTAAGCTGCCAAATCCACAAATATCCATTTCTAAAGGAGAATTCTATTATATTTGGCAGCGGTCATCAATATGGGCGGGCCCTTACAGCAGCGCAGCCAATCTCCACTGCTCTGCCAAGATTACCCACCAGTCAGAGAGCAAGAGAACACGAAATCCCAGCCAATCAGCTCGTATTTGCCTTGTTCTCATCACAGGGCATAGTATAAACAACTTGTGAATATAAACTCGATAACATTCAGAGAACCTTGCTGGGTGCTGTGACGATAGTCTCCCTGTACGAGTCACTCTCCAGTGTTTCTGTGAGTTTGCAAAGAAGAAAAACGCTCATCTTCACAGCGTTGAGCTGCTGCTTGCGGTCCATGGCTGACAGAGAGCCTGACAGGAGAAGGGTCGGCAGGGAAACAGACAGGCCTCTAACCACTGAAAACATTGTGGTAAACTTAGTTTTTGCATTCACTGGGAATAACGAGAAGCAATAAGTGCTATGCAAGTATGACTGAGATAATAACCTTGTATCAGCAACTCCAGCATATCTTCTTTTGCTGCCACATCAACTGTTCGACAATGTCTAAATGTAATTAGAAATTATGCTTAGACAAGGGCATGGCGACACATAAGGTTTATATTTAATAAAGCATATAATATTATATTGTTATCTGCTGAAAAGTAATGTTTGGTTCTCCTAGATTTACACAGGCCTAATTTAGAATACATATTTTTCATTAACTTGTTGTAAGGCTTTGGAAATTGTATATAGATTGTGTTTTGTGTTATATGTGCAAAGTATACGATTGCATAAAAAGAAGTGTATAAACATGCATTAGATCTATCCATCTAGAAAATTATGGGAATGTGTCCACACTCACTGCAAAACACTGTATGCGGTGTCAAAATGCTCCAAGATGCACAGGGGCCCTTGACTTCTCAGTGCTGCTTTAAAACCTTTAAAACAGGCAGAAAATTGGAATTAAAGCAGTACAGAAAAGAGAGGCATAGAGTTACAACCATATCGGTACTTACTGTTAATATGAGAGGGAAGCTGTTTAACAGACAGCACATCTTGAACAACATACTGGTTAACAGCACCAGACTTCACGAGATCGTCCAAACAAACCGGTACAATAAAATCACACGACATCTCTGCACGCCTAAACAACAAATTAAGATAAATTAGTGGATACAAAAATAGCTGTAGGAAAACTCACTGCAATATAGAGCTCTAAATGTATCCTCTCGACTAATATAAATCACAAAATAAGGAAAACAGTTCCTGTTTTTAATAACTTG
>JAUYWG010000032.1:17474332-17488167 GCA_034779775.1 Enteromius afrohamiltoni
CACACACACACACACGTGTAGGTGTAAAGTTTATTTTTCAGCCTGACACGCTCCATGAATCACCCACATCTGTTACCATGGAAACGCCGTCCGCACACAGGGCTCCCTCCCCAAACACACAGATTGCTTCAGTGAGAGTCACACTTGTCTGTGCTGAAGAAGGGAGAGCTTTGTCTGATATTGTGTGGATTCACTCTGCTGACCCTACAGAATACAAACAAGCCCTTCTCATGCCTCTGAGGATTTAAAATATATATTTGCTTTTATATGAGAGTAATTATATTCTCTACAGACTAACTCATATCATCATATTTTGCTATTTTACTAGCAATCAGAACTTTCAGGCCTCTCTAGACAGAATGTGTGTGTGTGTGTATATAAATAAATAAATATAGTTTATTATATATTATATTGTCCAGTTGTGTTCTCAAGGTATGACTATGTATTCACACACATATCCCTTAGGATATTCATATTAATCACTTAGGAAAATTAATTTGGGCTTTGCAGAAAACAATAGAATACCATTAGAAGAATACTATATTAGAAGAATATAATACTTCTGATAAAGATATTATAACTTTTTATCAAATGATACACACAGAGTCTCATTTAATGTATCAGACACACACTATTAGTTTTACCCGTAATTTGCATACACACACTCACAGGTCAGGAAGTATTGAAGTTCAGTGCTATCTTATAGAAAGTTTCAGTCATCATACTGATCAAAAAACTCCTCACTAATGGCTCAACCTTTATATATGAAAGTGAGAAGTGGAGAAGGATGCCCACACACACTCTGGCTCTTACCGTCCCTTTGTTCTTGTCTTTGGTCTTAGCTAATACCTAAAGCTTCCTAATTACCATGCCTAGAGCCTGGTTACATAATGCTTCAACAGAGAGAGAGAGGGAAGCAGCTGAGGAGGGTGGCTGCGGATGGGATGGTGAAATTGCACATCAACTCTCATTTTCTGTCTGCTCATTTTCCCTCTCCTTTCTTTGCCCTCTGGCTCTTTCACTCGCTCGGAAAAGTAAACAAGTGAAAGAGTAGCGAGCAAGGATCAAGAGAATGAGCATCTTATCAAATTTCTTGGCTTTTTACTGAGGATGAAAAAAACGTAAAAATGTTAATTATATAAATGACAAGATATACCAATTGCTTGTCAATATGTCAATTTTTTTCAGAAAATGTCATTATTTTCAGAAAATAAAATCACAAATAGATTAAAAGGAAAAGATTAGAATTGACAAACCATGACCTAAAACATGACTTTAAAGTAAAAATATGATTCTTTTATATCTAACTTTCTCTTTCCTGATCATTTTAAGTCAATACAATCTTTTTTCTATTTATATATACAGTATCTAATGTTATGCTTTAAAAAAGAGATGATTTTATGCTGCTTTTATGCATGTGGGTTTAGCTGTCAGTTCATCAGTCAGTGTTGATAGCTCCCTTGTTAGTATCAAACATACGCAGCAGTGTGCTAACGAGAGCTGGAGTTATGTAATACTGCAGTTTTGATTCCTTGGTCTCAGACAGTCAGAACTCTGCTCATATCAATCAGACTTTGCAAAATGAAATTTGGGATGTGATGGTCTCAGTGTGTGGGATGTAGTCTGAAGTATGAGACACGTGGAGTGCACTGAAGTTAGAAAGTGCTGTAAAGAGTGCCAGTCATTTCAGTGTTGTCAAGTTTCTTTGTGTATTGTAACAGAGTTGTGTACCATGTAGAATTGAATCGAGAATTAACATTTGATTATGGAATTATGAATGTGGTTTGAGGAAGCAAATAGGATGCAGATGTGTTAAAATTCATTAAAAGTATATAACATTGTTTTCAGTAAAATTTTGAATGAAAGTTTAAAAAAAGTTAAAATTTGACTTACAGATTTTGGTCTTACAGACTGGATGGATGGATGAATAGATGGATGGGTGGATAAATGGATAGGTAGATGAATGGATGAAAGACTATGTAATAAAGAATAAACATGAATAGATAGATGGGTGGATGAATAGATTTATAGGTAAATGTATGTATGGATGATTGAGATGAAGATTGATTGATAGATCATTTAATTATTTAGACTATCCCCATCATGCATTACCTTTATATTCTGTGATGTGCCATTTGTGGTTTCTTATTTAGCAAAGCTGGCAGCTAAAGTTATTTATTATAGAATGAGATCAAGTTCACCCTTTTATAAACATTTATTACAATAATTAGTGCATTTTAAATGTATTTGCTGCACTTTTTCTAATAAAATTCTCTGTTATGTATGCACAGAAATACTTAAGGGACAGAGCAATTATGTTACTACCCCTGTGTCCCTGTCCTCTTGTTTGTGGTTTGTTGTGTGTTTGTTTTAATGTGTGAATTCATATGTGTGACTGTGTGTCTTTGAGAGAGAGTTGCAGCTGGGGATTTGGAGAGATGATTTTGGGACCTGTGTATTTTGTCTTATTAAAGATTTAGGCACTCTGCTGACTGCCTGCAGGCTTTACATAAACACTGTCCTGACTGGCAGGGAACTGCTGTCACATACAGATTAAAATTTCATCATCTGACACCAACACCCTGGCAAAAAACGTGAATAGTTTTGTAGGATGCTGTATACATTTCATCTGAAAGCATCTGTTCCTGTCACCCAGCAAGCCTTTTGAAAAATCCAGAAACTTCCCCACAGCAACCAGCCCACATCAAACTCTTCCTGCCCCTGCAGTTAGCACAGGGAAAGCTTGAAGACATATTGATGCTCAAGACTTTATGAAGCTTCTGTTTCCTTGTATACTAATGTTAAACGGGGCATATTTTATAGTTTGTTGCATTTCAATTTGAACAACCATTTCCTACTGTTTTTTAAACTGTGGCTTTAAGATAAATAGACAGAACAGACAAACAATAGATGGATAGACAGGCAGAATGATAGATGGAAGGATCAATGTTATGGACATATGGATGAACAGGTGGAAAGATGGATGGATGGATAGATATACTGACTGAATGACAGAGGAACGGAGACAGACAGAATGATAGAATGACTGAAAGATGGTTTAATAGACAGATAGACCAACAAGAATAATTAAACAATGGTTGCATTGATAGAGCAAAAGATGGATAGGTAGATAAGAGAGATAGAGAGACCGAACAATGGATGGATGGATGATGAATGGCTAGACAGGCAGAGAGAATGATGGAATGAATGGATAAACGGAGAGAACAATAGAAGGATGGATAGACAGAACGGTAGAATGATGGATGGATGGATAGATAGAATGATGCATGAATGGATGGATGGATAGAGAGACTAAATGACAGATAGATGGATGAGTGGATGGATGGATGGATAGACAGACAGAGAATGATAGAATGATGGATAAATGGATGGATAGACAGAATGATAGAGTGATGGATGGATAGACAGACAGAGAGAATAATAGAATGATGGGTAAATGGATGGATAGACAGAAAGATGGATGGATGGATGGATAGACAGAACGATAGAGTGAGGGATGGATGGATGAATGGATAGAGAATAAATGACAGATGGATGGATGGATAGACAGACAGAGAGAATGATAGAATGATGGATAAATGGATGGATAGACTAAATGAGTTAGATGGATGGATGAGTAGACTGATATAGAAAGATGGATGGATAGACTGAAGGATAGAATGACAGATGGTTGGATGGATAGATAGATGGACAAGCTACTTTTTTTATTGTTAATAGTTCTCTTTAAAAAAAAAAGTTCCCAATAACATGGTTAGTTGCATCTTCTGCATTCAGCACTTTTCTTGTGGTTGTGGTTAATTTCGTCTACATGTTACATTGAACTCAAAAGAATCAAATGGCTCTTTTGAGTGCTGTCCTACTAATGCATTTCAGTGTGGACTGAGAAATTAAGGAGGATATTTTACACACAGAAATGATGAGAGCAGATGGAGGAAATACAAAATGGAGGCATTATTAGAGTAAAGAAAATGAAAGCTATTTAGTGTAGTGGAAAAGAGAGACATATGGACAGTGGGACACTATTTCTGTTTGTGTGTGTTTGTGCCTGAGGCAGATTAGACAAGCTGTGTTTCTCTCCTCATACGTTCACCTCTCATCCCAAACACAGATGGCTGACAGTATGTCCACTCAGTCCCTCACACTCTCGCACACATATATACCACGTAAACATGCATTTGCATTTGAAGTGTGATGTTAATGCTTCAAGTGGTTGATCAGAGATGCGTGTATGTGTGTCTAGATTTTCAGATCCACTCCCAAAGGAAAATATTTATTGCTCAGTGATTGCTTTATCATTGCTAATAGTTTGGGAATGTTACTTTAAATATGAGGGGGGAATCTTATGATAAAACAATTTTTCTCTAATTTATGTTTGTGTATCAGGGCGGGACTCAGACAGGTATTTAAGATCCAAGTGCTAGTTTTATTTACACACACAACGTGGACAAAAAAGGTCCAAACAAGAGCAAAAGGGAATATCCAATGGCAAGACAGAATCGTAATCCAGTAAAATGCGATGGTCAGAGCTGGCAGCAAAACATTCACGCAAATGCAGGTAACAGTCCAGGGTCAAAATTCAAGAGGGCAATCCCAAAGTAACAAGTGAAACATAAATACAGAAAACGTATTGGCCTCCGTCAGTTGAGACGTGACGAGACTCTGGAACAGTGGTCGTTTTGCCAAGAGACTCCTGAGTGGCGGCCATCTTGCGATGAGCCTCTAGGCAAAAAGGCCAAAACAAATCAAAAATAATATAATAGGCTGATTACCTTGAGGAGGTTGCATGAGGCGTGATGGTGGATCCATGGTGATCTGGTGTTTTTAAAAGCTGCTGGATCTGAGGTAGGTTGAGTATTCTGTGATAAGCAGTCCACGGAAGGTGAGCGTAGTGAGATGAACCACAAGTTACAGTTGGCTACAATAATTGACGCCCCTGGAAATTCTTATTAGTAAAATATCTTTGAAGTATATTCCAATTCATATTCACAAAAATGAGGGTGATTGTGAACATTACAAATGAAAATCCAGTCATACAGAAATATAAAAAGGAGGGAAAAACAAAGTCAAAATTCCCGTAATAATCGTTGTTTTGCTTCAGTGGTAGGTTAAAATTTTGTGATTTTTTTTTTTTTTTTTCATTAAAGATCAAAAGGATAAACAATGCAGATTTATTTTCACAGCCACCTTTGCTCAGATTTACCAAGGGTGCCAATATTAGTGGAGGTCACTGGTTTTTGCACCATAGTATTGTAGAGTTTGAGTCCCTTACACCTTAACTCACCCTTAAACCTACCCATAACACTAAACCTGCCTCTAACCTTACCCGTCTCCCACCTCAATAACAGCAAAGGTTTTACAATATAATATGAGCACAATAAGCAGCATTATTTTTTTAATGTAAATAGATAGTAGTTAATGCCACCCAATATAAAGCATGACCAAAATTTGATTTGACATCATACATGTATATAATTAAAACACACTATTGTTATCGAACATCTGAAGGAAAAAACAGACATTTGAGTTAGAAGTTATAGTGTGGCTATATTTCAGTCAGCTGATCACTGTATCAGCACCAAGAGCTAAAATCCTCTCTTGTCCATGAATAACACCACTCCATTTGTTAAGAGATGGAGCTGGCAAGATCACAGGCATTATTCAGACCCGAGGACAAATTTAACAGCGTGAGTGTACGCATTTAAAAAAGAATCCACGCTTGAGAACAAAGTCCACTTTTGAGTTCTGAGCTCATAGAAGCTGAATTTGACCATGGCATCTTACCTTCAGCACTTAATGTTTCACTTCAGTGCTAGAATGTGTGTGAGACTAATTTTAGATGGTGCATTTGGTTGAGGACTTCAAGGCCAAACACAACCAGGCAAAGTGAAATGGAGATATTTGCTAATGTCTTTGTGTCTCATAAATCTACTGAAATTTCAGCAACTACAAAATTTTAGGTAAAAGGAATTTTCGGTTTCATGTCTCTGGTTTATCATAAAAAAGGATCTACTTAGATAAATAAAACAAAGTTTAGACTTAAATATTTCATGAGCTTTGAAAAAGCAACTTCTGAGCAACAAAAATCAATTTCCCTCTGGGTTTAGTGTACTTCTCTGTACAAACACTTCACCTTCTTAAAAGTCAAGTATGTGCAAATCAGTATGCACATTAACAACAGTTTTATACACACACACAATCGCACACACATTTTCTCCATTTTCGGGCTAGTTTGATGGTCATTGCTAGGTCCTTGTGTTTTGATTAGCCTGTAAGATGGCTCAAGTGCTCATTATATTTTTAGATAACACACACACACACACATCCTCATTTATCTCATCGCTCGGATTTCCTCTCTTGTCCTCTCCCTGCCTCTCTCCATCTTCTCTGTTTCTCCTTTTGCTTTTCCTGCTTAGCTTTTTTTTCAGGGCATTACTCCTTTAATCTGTCATTCAGGATTTATCTTCACTCATGAAAGGACAAAATCCCTCGTTTCTTTTCTTTTCTTTTTCCTCCTGTCATGCCTTTAGCACCTGGTACCTGGTTAAGAAGAATTACTTGGCGTGCCAGCTAATTTTTTGTGCTCATTGTTACATTTGCTTTGTGTGATAAGAAGTAGCTATACTGCATTTGTGTTATAATAATAAATAATAATAATAAATGTTTCCAATACTTGAATAGGAGTATAAAATAACAGGAATTCTCTTCAATAATACTCATTATGATTTAATATTTAATATGAGGGGTAAGATTACAGTTTTGAGCCTTATGCATTTTTTTAGTTTCCACTTGTTATTGACGATATGAACTGAACAGATGGTGTATGAATACCATATTTATAAAGAACGGTATTTAAAATAGTATAATATGATGATCTGAGGAATATAATGACATTACCACTATTTGTATACACATATTGTATGCACATATTATATTTTATGGCACACTGAAAATTAGTGTAGAAGCAAATTTTACTTAGAAACTGCTAGTAAATGTAAAAAGTGACTGCAAAGAAACAAGTAACAAAATTTAATTAAATATGAAATTATTAAGCTGAAAAGCACTTTATTTAAGGTCAAATTCTTGCTAATAATAAGCTATTATCTATGACTTTTGCCTCAAACTCTTTATTTGCTGCTTATTAATAGTTAGGTAGATGTTAAGTTTAGGTTTTGGGTAAGATTAGGGATATAGAATATGATCATGCAGAATATGTGGTTAATGAGTACTAATAAACAGCCAATGTGTCTATATATTAATAGCCATGCTAATAACTAACTAGTCAACTGGTCGTTATACTAAAGTGTTACCAAAATGTTTTTACTCTGTAATATGATGGTACATTGTAAGAAAGGGTATCTGTTGGATGGTTACTAAATAATGTATGGATTTTGTGCTAATGGAAAAAGTTTTAAGAAATGAAAAGTCTGTCAGCATCTCTAAATGTTTATCTCGTCAAATTTGTCAGTAGAGGTCGTGTAAAGTATTTTAACTGGTATTGAGTGCTCGTGAATGTTTGTTTGTGTGTGCGCACCCTCTCCCACACACTGCAGCCCAAATCACAGAGACAGAACCTCTCGCATCCCGACTCTGTTACCACGGAGACGAGAGGCCAGTATCGACTGCAGAGCAGCGTTGCTATGGAAACACTGGATGCCTACTGGGAGGGGGCCACCATTAATTAGAGCCAACGAGAGACAGATAGACAGGACAGAGAGAACAGAGAGACAGAGAGAAAACGACAGTTTCTCTGGGCACAGTGTGTACAGTCAGAGCAGGTTCTGTCCAGTTTTCAGGGAGGCGCTGCCTCGCTTTCTGCACGGATGGACTTTTGCAGCATCTCTCTTACTCTCTTAAAGCTCTTTCAGTGCAATTTCAACGGCAGAGCTGTTATTTTTTTAGTTTATACTCTTTAACTTTATTGTTCTTCATTTATTGCTACTGGAATGCAGGTGTCATGGTCTCTAAAATATTATGGTACCATATATACACTACTGTTTTAAACTTGTGTATGTATAGTATATATAAAATGAAGGCTGTTTTCAACTTTCTGTTCATCAAAAAAATGTATTGCTATTTCACAAGTATAATAACCAGCATTAATCACAAGTGTTTCTTGACCAAATCGGCATATTAGAAGGATTGTGTGCTGAATAATTTATATTATAGTATGTTATATAACAATGTATATGTACATATTTCCATGTTTTTAGATGTACTGTACATACCACGTTACTACATTTCATATCATACCATCAAAACAATACAGTATTTCATGTGTTTGTGTCTGTGTGTCATCAGTAATCTTGCTGGGCAATATCAGATTTGCATGTGTAATCTTCCAAATGGAATTAATTTTAAATATGATTTCATTGTTGTCGTGATTACAGTTGTCTCTTTGGTGATGTCAAGCCTCTCCAGCCAATCCGA
The DNA here is from genome assembly GCA_034779775.1 of Enteromius afrohamiltoni. Classification (NCBI taxonomy): domain Eukaryota; kingdom Metazoa; phylum Chordata; class Actinopteri; order Cypriniformes; family Cyprinidae; genus Enteromius; species Enteromius afrohamiltoni. The sequence goes on from JAUYWG010000032.1 coordinate 17,482,781, forward strand.
ACATACCAGCTTAAGTCCATATGAAGAAAACAAAACAGGTTCTCCTGAGCTTATTAGACAAATACTTATTTATGACAGCGTTTAGAATTACAGTGAGGGTTAGAGACAGTAATTTGGTAGATCATTGCGATTTTCTGATGCGGTAATTCGTTTTAATGGGCTGTTTGTGTAAACATTGTGAGGCAAAGACGAATATTAGCGCACGGATGAACTTTCCTGATATTGCGTCAGCAGCAGCACTGCAGTAGAGCTTGGTGGTGAGTTTCATAAAGTAAAAGAAACACAAACATAGAGTCTCTCCCTCTAAAGTTGAAGTGCTTTACTTGAACAGTGTTTCTCTGTTCAGTCATGAGATCTAAAGGGTTTTAGGACTTTGCCCAGTGAAGCTGAGAATGTAGGCATCGGCAGTAAACTTGATCATCAAGGTTACGCGTGTTTTTCCAAGTGCTCATCAAATTTTGTAGATACGTGTCATCAAAATAGTCGCATGGTCTCTTTTTTTTTCTCTCTGTATTGAGAGTCGCTGAGTATGCAGAGCAGATTAGATTTGAATGCTAAGCAGAAAAGTATGATGATGAAAGACTGAGGGTGTTGAAAAGAGGAAGCTGTTTATTAACTCATTATATCACTTCGTCCTATATGCCTAGTTAGTGAATTATGAAGTGTCATCTTCGTCCTTTTGGAGAAAGTACATTAGCATTCCTGTTAATTTCAGTGGAGTTACTTAACACAGTCGATTTTGAGCCGATCAGCTGAGCCATAAATGTCATGTGACCACTTACTCTGGAGCTATTGGGAAATGATGTCATCACTACAATTGGCTGGTGGAACCACAAGAACGTGCACAGTCCCAAAACCTTAATTAGCCACTATCCTGAGCTGTGATGTCAATTGCAGCAGGCAGGGAATGTATGTTTGTTTCACAAGGTGCTAGTGAAGCATTTGGGGCAAATTGTCACTAGTGCACATTCTCCATTCAACAGTCTACAACTCCGTAATGAGATAAGATATGAAAATGTAATGAATAAATCATACGTGCCCGAGACTTCCTTCTTTCATATGGTGAAACATTAATTACGTTGTGATGTATGGTGCTCAGTAATAGTTAGTCAGTGTGAAAACTGTGACAACTTACCCCGCTCTCCCCTACTATTGCATACGTATAAAATTATTATAGTTGTCCCTATACCAGCAATGCCTTTTACTGATTGGCTCATGCGCTCTTCTTGTCAGTGTTATTTTAGTATTATTTATATACTATTGTAGTGTTTATTAATATTTTGTTCAGTTACTTTTTAGTTATAATTATATTTTTTTAATTAATATTGTAGTAATGTTACTACTTGGCCTTAAACTTATTTAATTAGTTTTATATTTATATTATATTATATTATATGTGCTTAATGTAAATTATCATTATATTTGTATTATTTTTAGTGCTGTCGAATGATTAATCTGTCGCAATTAATTTACATACTATATTTGTGTGTTGTATATATTCATGATGTATATACAAAGACATGCATGTATACATTTAAGATTTTTTGTAATGTTTATGAATATATTAAATATATATATATATATTATACAATAAGACTATAAATGTATAAACAAATATTCTATAATAGTAATTTTATTTTGTAATAGTATTAGTAGTCTTATTATTTTAGTTAATTTAATTAATTTCATTTTGATAAAATATTTTTACCTCTCTCACCTTTTTTGTATTTTATTTTATTATTATTGTTGTCCTGTTTTTTCTTTGCTTGTTTTGCACTTTGTTTTTATTTTTGCAGTTGCAATTGTTGCCACTAGTGGTGCAGAAATTGCACACTTTACCTTTACACATTTCTGTAGCCTTTACAGTGAACCTGTAGCTTTCCCAGAGGGCACTCTATGTGTGTGTGTGTGTGAGAGAGAGAGTGTGTGTGTCCCAGAGTGCACAACCTCACACTTAAGATATGTGTCTAACATTAAAATTGATTTGACAACCTCTACAAAACCAAGCCATTCCACTACTGGGGCCATTACTTCGAGTTGAGTTGTTAAGTTGAATATATATGTATATATATATTTATATATATATATATATATATATATATATACAGCACTGTCCTCCACACACACACACACACAAATACAGAGATAGCTTACTGATCTCTGTTTCACATGCTTAGCAACCTTAGCCACCTATATTATTATGGAAAAATAGCTTATCTGTCTCTCACATAACACACACACATTCGACTATCTCCTCATCAGAATCATGCTGACAGAGTCTAATGTAGTTTAGAGACTGCTGAGTGAGGAGTAGAAACAGATTTTCTGGAGTTTTCCATCTCATTAAAGGCCTGGCCAAGGTCACCATCCTCTCCTGCTCTCTCTCTCTCTCGCTCGTTCTTTCTCTCAGGGGAAAGGTGCGCTGCATGCTGAGTGAGTTGTGCGTATTTGCTTGCTAATAAGAGTGTGTACGTTTTCTCTGTAGACGTGCAAATGATGCAGCGGAAAAAAACACCTTTCATGCTGTGTCTGAGACGGGAGCTTTAAGTTTCCACGTCCTGAGAGTCAGTGGTTTGTGACCTTTGCTCATTCACCTTGGCTATTCCCCTGGTGCTGGGTAGCCTGCGGGATGCAGGTGAATGGGAGGAAGCCTGACAAGCATCACAAGTGCTCTGATCGATGAGAGAGCACAGAAGTAAGCCTAAGATTGTGTGTTTAAAAGATGCTCCCGTGGGATTTTCTGGCTACACATTATTGTGGGGATTGTGTTGCGGTGCATTTGCTTGATCTCTTGGAGAAAACTAAGGAAACCGAATGTACAAGGGTAGTTGATATTTAAGATGTTGCTATGAGCTTTTTTCCATCAGCATCAATATTTAGGTAAATATATATACTACTAAGATTCAGGGGCAGTAAGAATTTTTAAAAGGAATTCTGTTATCTTTAAGAAGACTGCATTTATTTATCGAAAATATAAAAACACAACATTATTATAAGTTAAAACAGCTGATCTATATTTGAATGTACTTTAAAATGCAATTTATTCATGTGATGTAAATTTGAACTTTCAGCATCATTACTGTAGTCTTCAGTGTCACATGATTCTTTAGAAATGATTTTAATATGCTGGTTTAATGATCAAAAAACCTTTCTTGTTATTATAAATGTTGCTAACAGTTGTGCTGCTTAATATTATTGTGAAAACTGTGTTTTTGTCACTTTTGATTAAATGAATCTGCTCTTAATTATTATTATTATCATTTATATTTGGTTAAAATATTTCTTAAGCATTCCAATACAAAAGGCTGAATATAAGATTGTAAAATAATAAGAACTATGCTATTTAAAATGTTTTTTTTTATATACATTTTTCTCAAAAGATTTTCATGTCATCACTCTCCCACCCTTACTTCAATACATTTATTTAATTATTTGTTTGGTTGGTTGGTTTGTTTGTCATTTTTATTTTCAGTAGAGACTGTCTTTCAATCTATGGGATTTTATTACCTGCCAGGTAAAAAAGCAAAAGCAATAGCATTTATGAAAACGTACAAAGAAGAAAAGATGATAAAAATAAACTTTTTAGGGATCCAAGCATCATCAAACCCTGCATACTTCTTCACAATCTCGTCACGTCTTGCATTATTTCGGTCTACCTCACACCCGCTCCCACCAACCAAACACTGCTCACTCCCTTCCCACCTGCCCACTCTCTAATACATCTACTGACAGACAGACAGACAGGCCGAGAGCCAGCGAGACAGGACAGAGTCACAGTTGGTGCATGAGGACGGGTATATGAGTTTATGTAACTGCCTCAGCCGGTCCATCTCAACACAGAGGTGGGGGGTGGAAGGCAGATGAAAACGTATTATTTTCTAGTTACATAATATTTAGTGTATGAAGAGCTGGCAGCAGTGACCAGAATTTCAATGAGATTTTATTTTATTTATTTGCCATCTTTCCTCTTGATTTTTAAGGACACCACACACACACGCACACATTTAGACAAGGGCACATTTGTACACATGATGCTGTATGAATCCTCTCAAAGCCTCTCCGCTTTCTCCAGAGGATTTCAAGTCAAATAAGGTTGACTGAGCCTCACTTTCATTGCACGAGGTGAAGACGGCAGGACAGTGATTTGATCTCTGGCTCTCTACAGGCAGCTGATATAAATGTGCTTTTTACATTACAGCTGCACTTCTGTAATTTGAGTTTCTTTCAGGTCATTTTCCTTCAGATTTTAGTAATTTTTCAAGAGATTCTTATAAACCTATAAATCACTCCCATGTGTTGTATAGTATAACCATGCGTATTTGGACATGTGCCATATTAATACCATGGTGCTTTTTGAGTACCATGTAAAATATATAATGATATACTATAACAAAAAGTACTGTGGTGGTACCATGGTAAAGCATTGGTATCAGAAAGAAGTACTTTAATATATACCACGGTATTTAGTTACTTTCATTACTTGTGTAAAATACACTGTGGTACCATTATACAGTTTAGTGTACTTATTTCTACAACTTATTTAGTGGACTGTTTATTCCTTCTTTTTCATGATTAAAAAAAAATCCCACAATTCGAACCTAGGCTTTATTTTAAATGGTTAAAAGCAGGAATATAAAAAAAAAATCATAATATTTTTCAATTATATTTTTTTCTAAAAAAACTTTTTTAGAAACCAATATTTTGATTTGGTTTGCACAAAAAACAACAACAATAATAATAATAATCTGCATTTATTTGAAATTAAAAAAGTCTTGTTTAACATCATCATTTACTGTCACTTTTTATTATTTTAATGCATTCCTGCTAAATAAAACATTTCTGACCCCAAACTTTTAAACATTGGTGTACTTCAGAGTATCTTAAGTATTACCATCTGATACCAATTACAGTACCACACTAGTTTAAATAGTCAATTAAATAGTGCATAAAAAATAACAGAGACTAGTAAGTAGCAAGCATCAATTACCTAAAGCCTCTTCACAACCTGGCTTCCGCGACTATAAAGCTCATATGAGCTTAGTCTGGCCAAGCTACCATACTACCCGCCTTCTGGGAGGCGGGCTTAACCTGCTGCATCAGATGCCTCTATACTACTGGACGAATCTACAACCAATCAGATCACTCATTCCGATGATGTACAGTAGGCGTAGCGGAACCTGAAGACACTGTAACCAATTGTAGCTAGTTTCATTAAAGCGGCAGGAAAATGTCTTTACTTTAATTACTTCTGCTCCGGTTTCAAAGAAAACCTGTCATGAAAATTTCTCAAAACAGCTGCAACAGCAGAGAATGATTGTTGCTGCTCGGTACACGCCATGTTTGAAATGGTTCTCAGACGCAGAACTGCTGCATCATCGCGTTACACC
>JAUYWG010000032.1:17488267-17506391 GCA_034779775.1 Enteromius afrohamiltoni
CTTGTTTCTCATTGGTTCCCACTTTTTTAGGAATCTGAAATGCTCTAAAATGGCAGCTTGGCCAGACTAACTTTGCTTGCGAAATGAATGTAACGTCAAAGGAAGTATGGGGCGGGCCCAGGCTACAACACTCTAGTATTGTGCTAGGATTTTGCATTGCCATGCATACTTTTCTAAATTGTATATTGCTTTGAATATATTTTTACATCACATGTCTATGGGTATGATGCAGTTAATCCAGAAAGTGTTGTTCAGGCCTCCAAGCTATTCATAGATGAGGAAGCGTTATGCAGATGGCTGTTTGTTCTGACATTTTACATGATGGGATCTTTAGAAACAGGCCCGTCTTGATTATCTTCTTAAAATCCCGTCTGATTTGCCCCGGTCACCTGTGCTAGTGTTTGTGCATCCCCGCATGGTTCTTGAGCAAGAGGTGTTACCATAGCAACAGGTTTCTATAGAAACTGGATCACAGTGGCTGCTGGAGGGCGAGCATGACTCATCCTGCTGAGGGGGGTTCAGCACATTCTCAGTGCCAAAAGCAACCAAAGTTTACTCTCATACACTTCTAGCAGCTGCAGCTGTGTTGCCGTCACTTAGACAAGACATCAAAAACTGTGTGGTGTGACCATTAAAATATATCACAGTAAACATGACCTCAGGTGATACAGGGAAAGTTTCACAGATGTTTTAGTTCATGCAGATGTTTGAGGTTTGTTTTAGAATTTCTGTGTGTTGGACTCTTTAAGGAGATTGTTATGCAAAATGATTTCCTGCTAATTAAATGTGAGAACAGTGAAGGTTTCCTAAATTAGACTTGTGTGTTTTCTCGCTGCATCTGCTAAGCTTCAGTCAGGTTTTGTTAGGAAAAAAGCTAGAGGAGGAGAAATATATTGTCTGTCTTGCTTTCAGTTTTGCTGCTTGAGATGTCCAAACAACGCCAAATGGTCTATTTGTGTTCTTTTCTGTTTCATACGCAGAAACACGTTATAATGAACTGTGAACATCCTGGTTTGGAACAGCTGAGTAGTGAGTGTTTGTGTCTGTACAGCAAACAGATTTTAGTTTTATGTTTGGCAGCTGCCATCACTGAGCAGATCTCCCAGTCTGCTTTGATTCGCATTAGCGCCCAGATTGTGAGCCCTGAAATCTTAATTATAAGCGAAAACAAGCTCATCTCTTTTGATTTCTCTCTTTTCAAGAGGACATGCTGTCAGGAGTTCAGAGAGTCTGAACTGTATATTTATATATATTCTGTATATACTGTTTATTTGTCTATATATTGGTGTTTAAGATCAGTGTTCATGTATTTTTACATTTTGTAATCATTGCTGTGCATCTACAGAGGCTGAGGAATCACACTTAGGCTGTGATGTTATAATAGGGTAATAAAATGTGTGTTGTGTATGATGTAATAAGGGCTGTTAATTATTTTGTTAATTTACAAAAATGTCTATATATACAGTATATAACAAAATTTAAAGCAACATTTTAAGAACCTTTATTTATTTGTACACTGTTGAGTGCCCATAAATTATATAAATAAACTATATATATATATATATATATCATTTTTTACCCCCATTTAAAAGGCTACCGGCAGGTGCTAACTCTAGTCAACACAATCTCTTTTAGCTTGCACTTGCTTGTGTAAGTTGTTTTCAGTACAAAGGCTAACTGGCTCTAAGGTTTCTGTGAGTAATAGTGTATGTAAGGCACTTATGCCTGATTGTAACACATATAGCACTCGTTTGGTCACCCTTATTAGGCAAGGGAAGTTCAAGGGAGGTGTCAACATAGCCTTAACTGAGGTCAGAGGTCAAGTGAAGTCACTCTGCTAGTCTTATTTTCAGCAATGCTAAAAACAAATTTCAAGATTCACATTTCAAAAGAAAAAAGAATCGGAGTGTAGATTTTTAATTGTGATTCGCTTTAGGATTTCACTTCATTAGTACATTTAAAGAAAACTCAGCACACGCTCTGGATTGCTGTCCAGATGTTTTATCTGTAACTCGTGCAGCATACCATAGCTGACATCATGATAATCCAGTGGCATTCACAGATCACATCCAGCAGTTGTTCGAGTAGAACATGACCCTTAACCCCTCAGATCATCTTTTTCAGTCTTTTACTGGAAAAGCAAAATTGTTATTAATATTATATATTATTATTGTTTAAAACCACTAATTAACCAGCTACCGCTTACAAAAACTTCTGAAACACGCACATGATATAAAAAAAATAATATATTATATATATATTATGTACATATGTGTGTATATGTATATGTATATATGTATGCGCGTGTGTGTGTGTGTGTGTGTGTGTATATATATATATATATATATACACACACACACACACACGCATGCATGCATATATGTATATGTATACGCATACATATATACATATACATATACACACATACACACACATATATGATGTGTATATGTATGTTTGTTTTGTCAACTACTTGTGGCTGTCTATGGAGAGCATTTAAGGTATCAGATTCCTTTAAACAGCATGCTTTTCAAATGATTGAAAGTGTGCTATAAAATACATTTCATACATTTCACAGCTCAGCATTACAGCGTACATGGCTAGTTCAGAAAGATGTTAGTGTGTTAATACCAGGCATCTGTGAGTCCATGTATGGATGTCAGTGCTGTCAAAATTGTTGCTGAGGGGTTATTCCACACCCTCCCTAATCTTTCTCTCTCCCCTTCCGTGGCTTTATTCCAGGATCATTAATTTTCCTGAGTGACTGTCACACGTCAGTGTTTGCCTGCCAGACTCTGTAATCTCGGGGTCACTTGACTCCTGTGTCAGCGTCCAAGGACGTTCTGTCACTGAGCTTATGTGTGTGTGTTAAAGGGAGAGAGCGATAGCAAATGGGTTTTCATGACTGGGACCTGCTGGAATGGAAAATACCATCCACGATCCATCACAGGACAACACAGGGGGAAACCCAGAAGCCCTCCCGAGACATGCAGCCAAAAAAGAAGAGAGCATGTATTGGGATATTGTGCTTGATGTTCGGAAATTCACACGGTTGCACGGCCTAAAATAGATGCTTAATCTGTTAACAGGAGTCCGGTTATAGTAAATCAGCTTTGATTAGCATGGGTCAGGGATATTGATGTTTAATGACCGATCTGAAATCAGCCTGACACAGTTTCTTATGCTCACGTCTGAACAAAAAGGCCAGATACGCTGATCTCAGACCAGCAGTTACATCTGAATTTCTCAGTGCAGATTAAAGCAGGTCATTGGACTCCAGACGCAGAGTCATGTTGTTTAATTAATTTTTATCATGACGCAGCTTTGAAAAGCTCTACTGACAACATTACAGTATGTGTGAAAGAGAGAGGCAGACCATATTCAGAGTGTTTGGCTAGATGTTTTGGGCTATATTTATTCATGGCTTCGAAGTGGAACCTTGGTTCCCAGAAAGGGTTTTCCATACAGATACAGCTTGGAGTTCACATTCTCTCTCTCTCTCTCTCTCTCTCTCTCTCTCTGCGGTGGTGATAGCAAAACAGGTCGTTATCAAGCATCGCCTGTGTTGAGGTTTATAGATAAACAGTTTCCAGGGAGACCACCTTGTGTTCCGGCAGATCTGTTTTGGATCATTTGCTGTAACTTATTGCCAATAAATCAATAGTCAACGCTGTTTGTCAACAAGTTGTGTAAATAGTCACTAAAAGAAATGTTTCCACCATGTCAGAGCTGCACCATACAGCTATTAGAATAAATCATCTTAAATGTTTCTGTGTAGTGCGTTTGTATAAGGTTGATACAAAATGCCTTTGATTTGAGAGCGTGTGTGCAGAGAAAGTTTAAAATCAATTGCAACTTCCCTTCTCACTCAAAAGAGGACTGACTGTTCTATATCTTCAGAATTTATAGTTTGCAAGCTTGAGTCTCACGCCCCAGACTGTGTTTTGTTTAGGTTTTTATTTTCCCATGTGTTCTGTCTCCGTGTGACCTAGTTTCAGTTAATTATCATTGTGTTCAGGTGTGCCTTGTTTAATTATCATCGTTGTCTACCCTTTATAAGTTCTCTTGTGTTCTATGTCTGATGGTCCGGTTATTAATGTTATTTTGGATGTTGTGTGGATTTCCCTGCCTGTCTGTCTACTCGTCTTGGATATATTAGGATTTTGCACTTCTGACTCTGCCTTTGTGCTTTCACCACAGCGTGACATTGAGTTCAGTAAGAATTATTATTTTTTATTTATTTATTTATTTATTTTTTTTGAGAAGTCTCACCAAGGATGCATTTATTTAATAATAAATATGATAATAACAGCAATATTATAAAATATAAAAACATACAAAAGCTATATTTATGTTGATATTATATTGATATTTATTTATATTGATATTTACTATCAATATTTAAATTTATATTTTTAAATTTTCAAAAATCATGTTTTTTGTAGATTGTTTTACAGTATTTCTCAGTGTTATTTAGTTGCATTTTTAGGTTTTACCTAATGAGAATAACCAAACTGTAGTTTGATGGATATTAACTGCAATGCACAATGAAAAAAACATGATTTTTGAAAATAGTTAAAAACAGTGTTATGTTTTTGCAAACCCTTTGTGTAATATACTTTTTAATATAGATTTTATCAAATATATGGTGTCAGCAAACATTAATCTAAACTTAAGTGCCACTTCATGGTTCAAAAATAATTGAATATGCTGATTTGCTGCTCAACAAACATAAATAAATAGAAGGTTTAAAAGCAAAAATGGAAATCTTTTGTAACTTTATAAGTGTCTTTACTGTTAATTTTGAACTGTGCGACGCATTCATGCACCGAACCGAGACAAGCGAACTGAATGGTTAGTTTTTTTTTTCATGAACCGTGCCATCCCTAGTAATTAGAGGTGGGCAATATGACAAAAATATTATATCACAATTTTTTTCTGCGGAAATTTTTATCCCAAATCTTTTTCAAGTTGGAAATTACAGAGGTAGGTGTGGGCGATATGGCAAAAAGTATCATATTAAATTTTTTTTTCCAAAATAACATGCTTATATCATAATTCTTTGTCATTGATTTATTGACTTATATCTTAGGACATCTTATTTTGTGTTTAGCACATGAAAGTAAGTGCATGTAACATGTAAGTGAGTAAATAATGACACAATAATAATTTTTGAGTGAACTATCCCTTTAATGACAAACGGCGGCATGTTTAGTTCTGTCCCTTTAAGAGCTGCATGCATCTAATATACGGCATGTTTTTCTCTTGATTGTTTACTTTCACTTTAGACACAAGCAACTGTGTTTAACACTGTGTGTTTTTGACAGTATTACCACAATCACATGTGATAAATCTCTTAATTCAGTAATAAGGCACTATTTCACAGGCTTTTAGTGCACACGCTTCAAAAGCGCATCATACAGCACACATATAGAATTTTTAATCGGCAAGACTTTAAAGCGAATAATGTACTTTTGTGATTGCGAATAAGTGCAGTATTTGTTCGAAATAAGTATTCGTAAAAAAACATGTTATTTGCGCCTTTCCAAATAACGTGTTCGGGTTCGGCTCCACCCCTAGTTGTGTCAAACAATTAATCACAATTAATCACATCCAAAATAAACGTTTTTCTTCGCATAGTATATTTGTATGTACTGTGTATATTTAAGTATATATAAATACAAACACATGCATGTATATATATTTAGTGAAAATGTTATGTTTGTGTAAATATATTTAGATATAATATAAAATATAAGAACATAAATGCACTTACATGTAAATACTTTCAAAATATGTACTGTACATATGTGTTTTAATATAAACGTAATAAATAAACACAGCATAAACACATTATGTAAAGAAAAACATTTATTTTGGATGCGATTAATTAAGATTAATTGTTTGACAGCACTAATAAAATTCATACTGACAACAATCCTTTAAATGGTAGTGCGTGATTTCTTCTCGCTGACAAAAATGAAGCAAATTACAATTATCAATTTGCACAGTTGTACAATTTTTATACAACAATCAGTTCTGAACATACGTTGTCCACAATATTGTGGCAGAATTTTTAGCTCTGTCAGTATGTCTCTGTAATCAGCTGTATTGTCAGTCTGAGCTGCCGGTTGTTTGTGTGTGACTCTGCTGAGTCTGATGACCAGCGACCTGTAGCTCTGAGCGAAAGCGTTTTGTTGCCTCAGCTACATTGGTATCCATAGTGACTGCCATCCCATGGGTGTCCTCAGGGCTGCCAGACACACTGCCCCATATACTTGGTGTTATCCACTCAAATACACACACTCTCACTCACACACTCACTTTTGCCCTATTTACCTAGTGCTTAGCAGCTGTAAGTGTATTAATTCCTCTTGGGGTGTAGTAGTACAGGAGGACTCCCCCTTCTCTCGCTCTTTTTTGGTTTCAGGGATATTTACTTAGAATTCTTAAATGCTGTTATGTATAGTTTTGGTCGTGTGGCGTGTTTGAATCTGTGATGAAGTGGGCGGAGCAGATACGCAGGCGGTGGCTGTTTGTTTGTCTGTTTGCTTGTTTGTGTGTTTAGAGAGGAGGTGTGTATGTAGGCGGGGGGTTTAGAGGCTGTCACACTCATTAATTAGAACAAACAATCTGTCTGACTCCCACGGTGTGTGTGGATATGTGTGTGTGTTAGATGCTGCAAACAAGAATTGGGACAAATGGATAGATCTGCAATTTTTTATAGAATTATATAGAAGCTTGCTTGTTATAAAATACAAATAAATTGTTAATGTAGAAACAATATCTGTTCCAAAGCCTAGTGAAATCTTTTGCTGTCTACTCACTAACATACTGTATTGGTTATTTTTTGTGTTATTTTGCAATAAAGTGAAAATTTGTTGTTTTTTGCTTTTCACACAAAGATAAGAAAAAAATTATAATAATACTATGTTGTTTCGGAATATTTAATGTTTTATTTTTTCATAAGCTTTATTTTTGGATGAACTATGCTCTGTTTTTAGATAGATACAAGTTTTTAAAATATATATTTGAAAGAAAGCTCTTATGCTCACCAAGACTTATTTAATTAAAAATGCAGTAAAACTAATATTGGGAAAAATTATTTAAAGTCTATTTTAATATATTTTAAAATTTAACTTATCCTTGTGATGCAAAGCCGAATTTTCAGCATCATTCTTCAGAGTCACATGATTTAAAGAAACATTCTTTTCTTATTATCATTTTTCTTCTATTCAAATAAATTATAAAAGAACAGTATTTACTTGAATTATATTTTATATTTTTATATTTATATTATATTTTACTTGAATTTTTTTGTAAAGTATGTAAATGTATTTGTTGTCACTTTTAATTCATTTGCTGAAGTGTATTCTTTAAAAAGAAACCTTATTGACCCCCAAACGTCTGAATAGTTTATATTTATTCATTGAATTTAATGTATTTATTTCTAATAGAATATTTCACCTGTTTCACCTATTCACAATACTACCTTTGAATTTTTCCAGAAGAATGTGTCTTACAAGGCTACGTACTGTCTGGCTAGGCTGCTTACTGTTTTAACACTGTAAAATCAATATCGTCATAAGAAGTATTAATAGGAAATCACATGTCCTTGTGATAAACAGTTTCCCACTAGACAATGCGCTTGTGAGAATGGCTGCGATTTGGGTAAAGCGTTAATGGGATGTGGGCACTTTGCTGATTAGTTGTTTCATCACATAGCAGTTTTTTATCATTGTATAAAAATACAAGCTAAAATTTATGTACAGTGTACATGCAAAAATGCTCATTTTAGGGGTGTATGCTTTTAAAAGACAAACAGTATTTTCAGACAGTATGTGCTCTTTTTTTTGTGTGTTACATCATGACCCATACTTTTATTTTTATTTAATTTTTTTTGCAGTGTAGAAACTTTCGTTTCCATGGCAACCTTGTGTAGAAAATTGCCAGAGTCTTGTGAAAATGTTTTCAGCCAAGTCATTTAAAGAGCTCATAAAAGACCAATACTTGAAGCATCCCACCACTTGGCAGCAGAACATCCACCCATACCTGCACACCTCAGATCTTAAAACACAAAATACAGGCAGACTGAAGCTGTTATTGCTGATCAGGAAACCCATGAATGATTTGCAAACCTGTGTACACCTTGTAAGCCGTGCCGAAAGGCCAGTGGTGCCAGTCTGTCTGGTTCCACAGCTGCTGGCAGCCAATTAGAGAGGCCGTCCTGCTTGTATAATTAAAGATATGTTATGTAATGGCCAGGTGCTGAGAAACAGATTGAAAGATTAAATGATCTTCTCTGGTCATTTGTCAATGGCAGGATCTGAGATGGAGGTTGAAGGTCATTCGGGTGCATTTGGTTAATTGCAGAAATCGATATGCTGGAACAGCTTAAATCAGAATCTAGAAATCAATATTTATGAATCACACAAAAAGGCGCTAGCTCTCGCTCAGCCTACACTAAACACTGTACACAGACGCAGACAGATGCGCAAACATATATACATACGCATGAATGAACACAAACATATGCACACATGAACAAATATGCATCCTGGCACTCGTAGTCAGTAGTGCGCATCTGTGGGTGATGAATGTATAATTTATGTGGTTTGCTGTCAGTATGCTTTCATTCAGTGTGTTCTGGAAATTCGTTTGCTCACTCAGACAGACACCGTTATCTTGCTTGCTACAGGGGATGTGGGATTTTATTTGATGTATTTTAAATGCTTTGACTGCATTTACCGAAGTGTGCATTATGCAACAGACCTTACTGAAGACCTCCATTCACCTTTCGGTTTTTGATCAAAATCTGAGAGCTCTCTGACCCTCTGTAGGCAACATTGCAACTACAATGTTACCAGGTCCAGAAACGTAGCAAGAATATTGTTAAAATGCTTCAATCATAATATTACAAAACAAGAGAAATACTTAGAAAGAAGAAAACAATAGTAACATTTGTTTAACCATTCTTCTTCCTGTGTTACCATCTTCCACCTTTTTTGAGAGTGTGACTTTTTTGTATTTCAAAGGTCAAAACAGATTTCAGTACTTTAAGGTGATATCAGTTAGTCAAATTACAGTATTTAACTGTAAATTTAACTTAAACCTGTAAAACCTAAAGCATTGTTACTAAATCTTTTACGGTTGAATTACGGCTGCCGTTTTTTCACCGTTAATTTTACAGTTGTTTTTTTTACAGTGTACACAAAATACCATTTCACATAAAGCAATGCACTTAACTTTTTATTTTCAGTTTGACAAATGAACTAGCAGTATTATAGACTGCAATTTTAACATTTCATTCTTGGGTTAGAAAGAAGTAGGGCTTTTCACACAATTTTTTTTTTTTTTTTTACTTTAGAGGCTAACTGTGAGGTCATGTGACAATAGTATACAATGTATTGTTTGTTCTTTGTGTATACATGTTCACAGTAGGCATTATACAGTATATATTACTCAGTAGCAAGCAGCACTCTAGTATTCCATTCCAAATGTTATTTATAAAGCAGCTCTCATTTGGAGGATGTCTATAATAGTTTAGCTGCTGTAGCCTGAGTGAATTTGTCTCTTTAGTATAGAAACTTTAGAAACACACAATCAAAGCTCAATTTCGGGCTCGATGCCAGCAGGTAGGACAGCTTCTCTGAAATCTCAGGGAGTTTGATCATCTCCCATGATGTGCTTACTAACCACTTTGTACTACACAAACACACGCTGCGGAAGCTGATCATTTGAGTTCAGTCTAAATGATGGTTTACTTCACAAGAGACACGCAGAAAGCAGCTCCACTGCAGCAATGCTAATCATTGTTCATAAACTCAGGCTATACAACAGACTCTTATTTCAGCAGGGACTGGGATTGCTGTCGAGATCAAGAACTGATGTAGAGTACATGCCATCTACAAGCATTATTTGTTTAACAGACAGACAGATGGATAGATGGTATACATGGTAATTCACACTGTTAACTCTACATCTATTAAATCAAAGCAGCAGCAAATAACCGTAAAAAGAGTGTCATGTTTATCTCTCATGGGCATGAGCGTAGTGTAAATTCTGCAATTAGGCATCGCCGTGCAAAAGCATCCAAACCCCTCATTTCAAAATCCAGTTCACAGTCTCCCGGCCTGCGGCCAAATCAGACATGCTGAGTGCAGTTTTATCAGAGCAGGAGCGAGTCTAGCAAACTGGTCTGATTCTGGGACCCACGGCCTACACAAACCAAGTACGCCACAAGAGAGTGCATATTTTGCAATAAATACTGTATATGAATACTGTCGTCTCTGGCTTGCGTAGTTGGGGACATTTAATTTCTAGCAATTATCGTCGATTTGATTACAAAGATCCGATTCAAAATTAGCTGATCTGGAAAACGATGTATCTCCATTCAATAATGAAATTCTGTTAGCTGAAAATTGCATGTTTAATCTTGTCATTATACATTACTGACACTCTATTCTCCAGTTTGATACTGTTCAGTTCTTTGACACAATCTGTATTGATAAAGGACAAAGATTTTGAAGAAAGATTTACATCAGGACTTACACATTTCGTCTCTATTACAAGTACAATGAATACAATCAAAATTAGAGAGCGAAAAAACACAACACAAACCATTCCTTACAAGACCTGTTTACATTCAATTGTAAAGTATGATGGAAAATATTAAAACATAACATTAACAAATGATGCACAAGTTCATTTCCAGATTTGTTAAACTGCTCAGAAACTATACCTAATTTGTTCCATATGTAAAGTAGAAATCATCTCTCCTAGCCATAGCATAGGAGCGTCCTTTTTCTTCCGGAATAACAGTAGTGACTTCTTGGCTGAAGTTAAACTTTTTGCAAGCAATTTGTTTTGTGCTTCTAATAATGATTGCATACATTCAGAAAGTTCCAGAATTAAAAGTGCTATTTCTGGCTGCAATTGAATCCTAAAAATCTCTAAAAGCACATCAAAATTCCATTTCAATAACTTTATATAAAACTATAAATAAATCTGTGGGACAAATCAGCATTTGTCACACAAAGGACAAACATTTTGAAAAATTATATTTAATTTCTTTTTTGAATAATGTAATCTGTGAATGACTTTAAACTGCATAAGGCAATGTCTACATAAAATTTTAATATAATAATGTTAATATTTTTTAAATTCCTCAGAGATTTCCACTCCTAGTTCCTTCTCCCATTCTTTGTTAAGAAAAGGATTAAGTTAAAGGATTGTAGTAGATCATAAATTATCGGTAATGCCTTTTTGCTTCCTTGTATGTATAAAATCAGTAACTAAGGGGGTGATGCATTACCCAATGAAGGTGTACGAGCATGTATAAAATAAGTGTTGTTTTATATGATTTTAACAACACCATTGATGGCGTAAACTACAGTACCCATGATGCTGTGAAGAAAATTCCACTAATGAGAAATTCGCAGCAAAATAGGGAACATTTGATAATGTTTGCATTGCTTCATGGATTGTAGTTCTTTCCAAACTAGACCCATTACACAAGGTGCGTCTCAGATCACATACTTATCCACTAGGTTTTATAGCATAATTCAACTGACAAATTCCAAAAAGAAAAAGGGACACTTTAAATACTTTAAATGTGGAATGTTGGATTCTGTATGCACTCAGCTGTCACAGCTTAAATTACATCGCAAAATTAGTAGAGGCTCAAATTATTAATAAACAAAATAACCTAAAATTCATACACTGCATGGTTGATTATAGTGCATAAGTTCATATATAGTGCATCATTTGGTGCAGTTACAGTCTTATACCTAATTTTTTTTGTCCAATTTTCAGATAGGGCTAAATAAAAGTTTTAGTGTTGTTATTCACTTTGTAGCAGGTTGTTTAGTTTCATGGCTTTAACAAAGACTTTTTTAGTTGATAAAACGAACAGACTTTTATAAACGAGATGCTATTTAAAGTAGTGTAATAGTAGCCCGAACATATAAAAGTTGCAGTTGGGTGCTTTGTAATCTAGAATGCAGATGGCTTGTGTGATTCATTTAAGCTGGTTCTGTCCTGCCAGACAAAAAAAGTGTTAATAAGGTGAGAAATGTTTTTGAGGCTCTTAATTAATAATGGCTGTGCAATGTGGGCCCAAGACAGCAGCACCTTCTTTGCATAAAGACACAGTGTGATCAGGTCTTAACTCGAGGCGTTAGCCATAATGAGTGATTCATAGACTTCTGCTATAGCTATGCGTTTGGTTCAGAATAATTTGTTGAAACCTTTTTTCCAGGATTCTTTGATGAACTAAAAAGTAAAAGAATAATGCTTATTTGAAATAGAAATCTTTTGAAGCATTTTAAATGCTATTTTTTTTATCAGTTTAATGTGTCCTTGCTGAATACAATATTAATCTCTTGAAAAACTAAACTCTTACTGACCCCAGACTTTTAAACAGTGAGGCATATTGCTATTATTTTTTCCTCTTCATGTTTTCATTAGCATTTTAATTAAACTTTTTAATCATCACCTTGACGCACTTTGTTGTGCGCACTGGATAGGAGGAAGCATTTTAACATTGCATAATTAACACACTTTACCTTTAAACGGGGAAGGATGAGTAAATGACCTCATCACCTGTGCGCTTTCACAGACTGTTAGTTTGATAATTGCGTCTGCTGTAGAATTTAGCAGCTCTCAGTGGCCGTAAAGGATCTTGATTCCCTGAGGGCTGAGGGCTGATATGACAGCTGTTAGCACACTAGAAATGCTGCAGATATAGAGTATCATCATTATAGCCTGTCCACAATTCTGTGTGATGGTTGTCTTCATACACACGCACACACACATGCCCTTCGCTGCTGGACAGATGGTGGCTTTGAGCTCAGGGTCCTTGAAGGAGACATTCACGGTGGGGAAGAGAAAGAGCAACAGACAATTATATGAAGACGGGAGCATGCTGGTACTAATGCCCCTAGAGGATGCTGGGAGTTGCTTTGTTACAGTACTTTCTGGCTGCTAACAAGCGGGAGGAAGATGCTAGGTCATAAAATCACACGTTTCCGCAACCTCACATGCCCGGCTTTGCACGTAGTTAGATCAAATTAAGTAGCACTAATATAAATGTAGTCTGCTTTTTGGTTTTTTGGTGTGTGTGAAACGTTAGGTCAGGGCATAAAAAGTTAAATATGACCTATATAATAGACAGTATCTTTTTAGAATATCTTGCTTGTTGGATGCTTAAGATCCTTTTAAACCAAAAGTTGTGTTTTGTGGCTTTTAGGTACATTAACATTTATTGGTCACACTTTAAGGTTCAATTCTCACCCTTAACAAACCATGCACTATGACTTTTGCCTGAACAATTTGCTGCTTTTTATTAGTTAGCAAGGTAATTGTTAATATGCATTCTAATAAGCAGCTACACTCTAAAAAAGGCTGGGTTATTTTTTCAACCCAAATATTGGGTTGGGACCGCTGGGTAAGGACCTTGGGTTGAAAATTGGTCTTGATCCATAACCCAGCGCTGCTAAAATGAACAAGTTTTGTAGGTTTAATGCCTAGCTCAATTTGTTTTGTTTTTTTAGCCTAGCAAGGTAGTCATTTTAAACCATAAAAAAGCAACCCAGCATGCTGGGTCAAATATATAACCCAACTTGCTGGGTTAAAACAACCCATATACAGTACATCTTATTAGCAAGTAGCAAGTCATGCAATGTGACATAACTAAAGCCTATTGGCTATTTAATTGGTTTTTCAATAGAAAGGCATCCGGACATTGCAGGCTGACTTCCACACATATATCTGTGTTTCAAAATAACAAACCTTACCCAACAAACTCTTTATCACACACACACACACACACTCAAATCCCCTGTCAGCCTTTCCCAATTTGCAGCTGATTTTTTTGCAAGTTTCCTCAGCCGTCAGCAGTTCCTCCTCCAATTAAAGACAAAACAAAACACCAGAAAAAGTGCACCAAGAGAAAGGCTGCACCCAAAAACATATACTACTAAATATTCTGTACTGTTTAGTATGCTAGATTAGGATTGGTGCTTATTAAAGTTTGAGACAATAAAAAAAACCTAAATAAGACCCCAATTATTTTCAGTGATGCATACTTTTAAAGCATTTGGCATGTTTTATCTTCTTTACATTGTATGAAATTATTTAGGCTCTAGTCAAGTTTCTATAGAAGCAACTTTATAGAAAAACTACTAATTTTCATTTTAAATCAAGGCCACAATGTGCTTGACATTGGCTATAAAACAGTTCAAAGTAAACAACAGATTATCATTTACAGCAGTGTGTAATTAATATTCAGTGATCACTGTAGACCAGTCATTGGTTTAAATGACCTGCTTTCGAGTGTCTGTAATGATGGCTTTGGATGGGGACATGATTCAGTGAGCAGTTCACCATTAACCAGTGTTTTGAACTAAAGGATAGATGTAATTGTTGTAAGACTCATAATGTGGGAAGTATATGATGCTGACATTACCCTATACAGTAAGTGGAGCAAGATAATTATTATAATGACAACAGTAATGCTGCCTGTGAGGTCTGATTGTATTGAAGAAATCCCTCTCTCTTTGTTAGCCACAGTACTTTTTCAGATGGCATATGTGAAAAAACTCTTGTTCTTCGCACGTTCATTCGTATGTCTTTTTGTGTCAAAGCAACAAAAGCAAACAAAGGTGCATTGATGTATTGCTGTACATTAGGCTGTATTGTGTGTGATCCGGGGTTTAGCGTTCACCTTGAGACTGGTTTGGTGATGTTCCAGGAAAGGCCCAGCGTGTGTCAGAGGGTCATTAATCAGAGGCAGAGCAAGATCAATAAACCTGATCATTAGTCTCATCAGCTGCTAACGGCGAGCTGAGATCATCTGATTCGCCTACAGATCTGGCTCTCTACCCAGGAGAAACTGTTTAGTGTCATGTTCTCTGCGTTTCATGATGGAGCGTTGCCTGTGAGGAGAAGCAACCATGGTTGATGTTTTTTACTGTCACAGGACAAGCAGATATGCTTGCAAGAAATGGGTAAAAAAGTAAACTGTGACCTTTTTTCTACTGTTTTCATAGGATAAATTTATTCTGTGAAGTTTCTTTATTTTTTATTTTTTTTGTAGAAAATTCCTCGCCATGGTTCTCAAATCTCCATGCTTGCTTTCGATTCAAATGTGACTTGTTATGCAAGGGTTGACGTCAATGATGTCATTGGTAGTCAAGTTATCTTGTCATTGACGTCAAACCTGGTGCAACACATCTTGACGTGCCGTATTTGAATTGAATAAGACACAGCAGGAAGATTTTAAGTGAGCCAATCCGTGTTTTGGTCATATGGACTAAGTTTATTGTACTTTGAGTTCAATGGAACTAACTCATAGTTTGAGCACATTAATCTAGAATTAAAGGAATAGTTCACCTACATATTATAATTTTGTTATTATCCTGCTGAAAAAAACAGCATATGCTGGTTAGTTGTGTTTTGATGCTGGTTTATGCTGGTCACATCCTGGCAAAGGACCAGCATAAACCTCCT
The DNA here is from genome assembly GCA_034779775.1 of Enteromius afrohamiltoni. NCBI lineage: Eukaryota > Metazoa > Chordata > Actinopteri > Cypriniformes > Cyprinidae > Enteromius > Enteromius afrohamiltoni. The sequence goes on from JAUYWG010000032.1 coordinate 17,503,778, forward strand.
TAAACCAGCATTAGAACGCATCTAACCAACATATGCTAGTTTTTTCAGCTGGGTAATCACTCAACCTCAAGTTGTTCCCAATCTGTTTGTTCATCTTCGGAACACAAATTAAAGCAGTGGTCTTAAACTCAATTCCTTTTAGGCCACAGCTCTGCAGTGTTTAGCTCATCCAGTTCCACATCACACCTACTTGGATGTTTTTTAGCTGGATCAGGTGTTTGATTAGGGTTTGAGCTAAACTGTGCAGTGGCCCTCCAGGAATTTGAGACCAATGAATTAAGGTCTTTCTGATGAAATACGAGAGCTTTCTGAACTTGAATAGAACGCAAGAGAACTACCACAGTCAAGGCACATTGTTAAAATAGTCCATAGGGCTTTTCACACTGTCCTTAACCCCGGGTTATCTGCGTTCTAAACACCACTTTTAACCCCGGGTAAAGATGCGTTTCACACCTGTAATATGAAAGCGGTGTTAGCACCGCATTTTACCCGGGGTTATGAAACGTAAACCCGGGGTTTAGGAATGTGTAGTGTGAAACGTCTATTAATGAATACCCAGGATTAACCGCTAACCCCAGGTTTAATATAAGCAGTGTGAAACATGATTACAGATAACCCAGGAGTTTGTATATTCTGGGTTTAGGATAACCCTGGGTTAACAATTTCAAGTGTGAAAAGCCCTCATGTGTACTTTTTGTGTGCAGAAATAAATACCGGTACTTGCATAGAAACCTTTTATTCTTTTGCATCTGAACTATTCAATTTCTTCTCTTCCATATTAATCTTCAAATTAAGGTTGAACCACTGATGGCACATGGACTGTTTTAACAATGTCTTTACAAATTTTCTGGGGCTTGTACATTTCAGTTGCATTGCTGTCAATTGTTAATTTGTGTTTCAAAGACGAACGGCGGTTTTACGGAATGAGATGAGGGTGAGTAATTAATGACAGAATTTTAATTTTTGGGTGAACTATCATTTCAACTTATGATCAGATAACTAAATAACATGGTCATAACGTGTTTATTTCAAACTGGGAGAAAGAAAGTGTGACTTTCAGTGTTCTCATTCCTGTAGAAGTTGTCAGTGGAAGTTTTCTATTCTAACTCTTTCTCTTTTCTCTCACACTCTCGGCGGATTCCATGTTGACACCTGAAGGTGTGAATTATTCATTTCTTCAGGCAGATGAAGAATGGATGGCAGGAGCATGTGATGCTCTCACTCTCACATGCACACACACCTACATACACAAACACTCAAACACGCTCATGGACATATATACTGTACATGCACTACCATTTAAAAGTTGTCAGTAAGATTTGTTATAGAGAAATTAATACTTTTACTCGGCAAAGATACATAAACTTGATTTAAAATTGATTTTTCAAAAATTCTATTCAACAGCATGACTGTTTTCAACATTGATAATAAAAAGAAATCTCTTGAGTATCAAATCAATATTAGAATGATTTCTGAACGATCATGTGACACTGAATGTGCTGAAAATTCTGCTTTCTATCACAGAAAATACAATTATACTCAAATAATAAAAAAAACTGTTATTTAAATTGAAATAAACTTAATCTAGTATTCCTGGTTTTATGTTTATTTTAAATTAGATGAATTCAGCCCTGTTGACCATGACCTCTAAGATCATATTTTAGCATTTTAGAATATTTTTTTTACATTTAAAAATGACCCTTGACATTTTTAAAGGCTGATTATTCTCTTTAAGTGTTAAAAGCCAAGTAAACCTGCGTCTAGTTTAAATATATAGAGAAGTAATAGCTCTAAAGTATATTACTATGCATTGCATTTTCCTTCTTGCTGCATCTGTGAGTGCATTTTTCAGAAGAAATTTGCAACTTCAGTTCCCCATAGAGAATCAGCATATAAATCATGTGAAGGTGAATCTGTAGAAGGTTCTGCATAGGTGAAGGTGATGATAATATAAAGCACATAATTATGAATCACAGTATTAAATGGAAATGACACAACAAATGCATCACATTGACAAGTTTATCAATCATAGTATTTTAATATCTCACCCAGTTTACAAGATGGTCACATGTGGACTTGGCAAAAAAATGGAAATATAAATTGTTGAAACTATCAGATATAATGCTGATGATAATACAGCACTCATAGTAAAAATAATAATCAGATGATTTGTTTTTTTCCCCCACAGGTCAGTCGTGTTTTGAAACCCGGTGGGCGATTCATCTCTGTCACGTTTGCGCAGCCACATTTTCGTAAGAGACTCTACGCTCGAGCGGAGTATGACTGGTCTATCAAGCACTATCACTATGGCAGCAGCTTCCACTACTTCCTCTATGTTCTCACCAAAGGGGAGGGGCTTAGCTCAGAGGATGCAGCATTGGAGAGGAGACTGCTTGAAGAAGCTGAGGCTCCGCCCACCGATGTAAGATTTCAAGAAGCAGATTCTGAGGACTTCCTGAATAACATTGGATTATAGTGACTTGTGCAGCATCTGTCAATCATGAGACTGCTGACAGAAGATGTACAGCATTTTTATTCATTTTTAGGCTCCTATTCTTGTTCACCCAGAAATGATCTAATGTTCTAAATTCATTAGGTTTTGTTTGCTTCCTTG
>JAUYWG010000032.1:17519784-17541469 GCA_034779775.1 Enteromius afrohamiltoni
AAAAATATATATATATATATATATATATATATATATATATATATATATATATATATATATATATATATATATATATATATAAGTAATTTCTATTACCACCACTACTAAATATATTATATTACTATACAAAAGTACTATAAAATATTATTATATACATTTTTACTTATTATTATATTAAATACTATTATTATTACTAAATGGCAATAGTAATCTTTTTTTTTGTTTGTTTAATTGTATATTTTAAAAAACATTACAATTAAATATTATTTATAATAATAATTTTATTATCATCATAAAAAATATTCTATTGTATTATTTAAAATATACAATTATTTTATTACTTTAACACTAATAATTGTTGTGTCTCTTTCCCTGTAGAGGGTGCTGTGAACTCTCGCACCTTTGGCTGAAGCCTTTCTTCCTCACTGAGAAACTCTGTACTCCCTCCTGTAACCTTGGCAACACCCTGCAGTAGCCTCCGACAGGCCTGAGGACCAAGACCCAGTCCGAAACACCTGGAACACCAACAATATGTTGATACACGTGTACTTCAATGCAAACACACTGGCTCTTTATATAGAGTGCATTTGCATAAAAAACACTTTATATTTGCACTGAATTGCATTTTGCTATGACATATTTTTTTCTTGAAGTGGATTATGGAGGCATATGTACGCTGTCACATCTGCAAGAGCATTTCAAGAAACATTGCCCATGACTCTCGACATGTATGCGATGGATTGCCAATGTTCCAATGAGGGGGGAAAAGAGAATATGTTTAGTATTCCCCTGACAATAATCTGGACCATTTCACTAATTAAAGTCTGAAGAGAAACAGAAGCCAGGCAACACACACACACACAGGCTGTTTGGAATTCAGGTCTGCTCCGTCTGGGTCGAAGGCTTTTAAATGTCTTGACTGAGTATCAATAACGAGTCTGTGTTCCAATACAGTGAAAGCTGTGTGTGTGTGTGTGTTCTCTGAAGAACATTTCCCTCTAAATATGAGTCAGTGTATTATGAGAGGGGACATTTTGTGCTGTATAATGTTATGCACAGTAAGATTAAATCATTTTTCCAAGCTTAGCCTCTTTTTGGTTTACTGGAAATGACAGCAGCAAAGACAAGTGCGTTTGGAATCTGGATTACAGATTCCCATTTGACTGGATAAATGAGTTTCATCAAGTGTTTAGCTGATGACAAAAGTGTCTGCTACTATGAAAAATGTTGAGCTCCTTTCACTGTGTCACTATTTATAATTAGTTGATGTTTTGGTATGTTTATGCAAAATCCCAAATTGTTGCAAATGTTATCTGTTCACTTGTAAAAATGAGTTTAGTTTTATATGTAGATTTATATTGCAGAATTTTGAGTCAAATGTATTGAACTGGGTTTTTTTTATATAGTGATATTTAGGAGAATGTTTATTAGCCATTTTTAAGGCTAATTCTAAAAGTGTTTGCTGATCTAAAAATATTTTTGAAAGGCTATTGAAAATATTAAGAATTAATAATATATTTTTTTTATACTTCATAAAAGTAATGATCTAATCTGTTCAGATTAACGTATTTTATATTAGGCGATACCTGGCAAAGTGTCTTCTATGTTAATCTATTCTAACATTAGTTTTTACCTGACATTACAGGCGTTCCTTCTGACCAGTTCTAGCACGCGGCCAACATTGCTGCAGGTTCCATCCATGATGATAAAGAGCTGTCGCGGGCAGCTGCGGTGGATGGGCTGCCGATAAACCCAGGACAGCGCCCCCCACAGGTTTGCACCACCTTGGTCTGTGCGAATCTTCTGGATGTACTCCAATGCCTGAGTCACTGTGCTCTGAAAAATGAGAGAAGGAGAGAATGGCAGTCCATAAAAAAATAAAAAAAAAGTTTTTTTGGAACATCAATTATCAAGAGTTATGAGTTACAGTAACGTGTTACTTTTGCCCATTTATTACCCATAGAGGAAATAACTAAAATAAAAAGTTAAATGAGTAATCAGCGGAGTTAAAGAATGAATGAAAATTGCCACTATGTACTGCTATGTTGGAGCGGTAAAATAGCAGTTTCCTCAGTAAGGCTGTACACAAAGCAGCACTGCGCTCACAAACTTGGCTTTATCAGGCATTACAGGCATAATGAGATGCAAAATAGATCAGTCACCACAGATTAGAGACACGCAAAGGAGGGGTTTACCAAAATGAATCTTTGAGCGAATCGTATATAAGTCATTGAGCAACTTAGTAAGGTAAAAAAATAAGGGATGCACCAATCCGGATTTGCACGTTTTGTCAGTAAAGCCGGTCCTGTAATCAGCAGTAAATGCCGTCAGGTGCGTGATTCACATTGAGCCGTGTATATACTACACACAGCCGTTGTTCACTGACGAGCTGCGCAAATCCATGTTCATTATCAGTGTGGATATCAGCGTTTGTACCATTTTAAGTAGAGTTACTCTTTTTTTTATCTAAATGTAGCATTTATTCAGGGAATGTATTTTTATTTTCAGAATAGACACCAAACAAAACATAAATCTACAATTTTTGTCAAACGTGATTGAAGAGCACCTGAGGGCTAGAGATACTCTGTGTGTTAGAGATGTAAAGAGAGCAGTGGTGCACAATGGAGCAAAACAAGTTTGTTTTTGATCATTGCATGCTGTAAAATGCATGACGGCACCATATGGCTCTCGCTGTTTTAAAACAGTTTGTTCTGCCAGACCCTGGACCTGCTTCAACCTGATATTGCAGTGTCATGGCAACTGGTATTAGTGACCTGGACAGAGATTGCTATCAGCAGGTCACTCACAGGTAAACATCAATCCAGAACCCTGTGTGATCTCCATCTTTTCTGAATTTCAGTTTCTTCTAAAATAAACACAATGTGATGAGACTGGAGAAACACTCACATCTGTGCAGTGCTTGCTGGAGTTGAAAAGAGGCCTGACTGTAGAGCAGAAGTCAGCGATGTTAAGCATAGAGCGGGTCGGCAGACTCTTGATAGCCACCAACATCCCCTCCTGTCAAAGCACAAGAAGATTTCTTATTTTCAGCTGGCATATACTGCATGTTCAGAATGGGGCTTCCTGAATCTTAAATGACATTGATTGTTTCTAGCTTTGTAAGTGGAAATTTGCTTAAAAGGGCGTATATGATGTTCCTAAAGACATGTTGTATTTTCAAATTAGGCATTTGTTGCACTAAGCGGGGACATAATTACAGATTATAATGATTTCTCATAAACATTACCATGTCTACATTTGTTATCAGAGAAATGACAAACAACAAGCACTACCCTTCACTGTTTAAAACTCACATTTGAATAGTAAGTAGCAGGTTCTATTAATAAGAAAACGTAACTTGCTTAAAGGTTGTGAGTGTCAGACATTCCTTGCAGAGTTGGAAATGCTTCACCTTATAGTCTCTGTGCACAGCCAGCATAGACTACTCTCCAGGTTTTAGAAATTAGTCCTCCGTAAATGTGCTGAACACACTCTAATATTTGGGCTAAACTGTGTTGTAAATTCAAATTAACCACTGATTTCTAGTTTCACTTTTACAACAAAACACAGCGTCTCCAGAACATGGCGCCGGCAACAACACTACAGCGAGAACAATAGCTCTGCCTTCTATCTTTGCATAAACATTTGGCCGATGTTATGAAAATAAACCCAAATTGTGAAGTAGAAAAGTGGGGCGTGTCTAAACTAGCTGTTTCAGGGGGTGTGGACAAGTCCTAAGTTTTAGAAAGAATATCTCTTTTACACAAAATTTGATGTAATAAAAACAGCTGCTCATACAAGAACCTTGATTTTGTTGATGTTGTGCTGTGTCATTGTGTTGTCAATGAGGAAGATGAGCTCTCTGCTGGCCTGCTGCAATTCTGTTGGTTCGGACAGCAGATCTGGGCAGAAGTTAAGCATCAGGACGGGGTTTAAGAGCAGATCCTTGTGATAGCGTCTTCGCACAAACTCCAGCTGAGGGAGACACATGCATGCATGATATAACAGCTGCATAATACTCTCAATGGTGTTCTTAAAAGTCAATCAAGATGAAGTCAGCAATGCAAGTGTCTAGTAGCTATAATCTTACCCTCTTTTCAGACTCTGCCTCTTTTCGGGCAAAACAAATGAAATCACGTCGAGTACGGATGTGCTGCTCGTATTCACTAAATGTGAGTCGGCCCCTCTCTAGGATGACCAATGGGCTATGAGACTCTGCAGACAACAGTGACAGAGACTTGGAGGTGATTATAGTTTTTGTTCAATTTTTTTTTAATTGCATTTTAATTTTAGATTTGAGTTTTCTTTTTTATTTGTTAGATCATTTATTTAGGTTTCATTTATTTTTTATATTTTATTAGATTTTTTTTTTTTAGTTCACCATAAAGTCAAACCAAATTCTACACCCTAACCTGTACCTGTTAATAAAAACGTTTTTTGTTGAACTTTTTCAAAAACTTAGAAACGGGAAACTGAGATACTTAATTTGGCAGATGTAGGAAAGGAAGTGCCATTTTTAAATTTTTTTATTGGTAAAAGCATCAACTATTAACGTTTGCTATAACAAAAACATTCTGTAACATGAGTTTTTTGCTGCATTATAACATATATTGCTTAAATGTAAACTGAATACAGAGATGAGAGTTTGTTTCCGTTTGAGCTATATGACATGCATAACTTGAAATGCCAAACAGCTTGAGATTTAACATGTGTCGTCAGCTCTCACCGCTGAGGTGTAGTATTATTTCCAGATGTCGGTCACATAAATGCTCTTCTGCCAGCGTGATGTAGGTTGCAGATGCAGAATGTGCGCTGGGGTCAGCGTCTGCTCGCAGGGCATGGGTAGGGCTTTCCAGACCTGAAAACAGAGATGGCATAAGAAGGTTTACAAAGTCTGTTTACCTGACATTTCAGCACTGATTTGATTAGTTGCTATGAAAGAACATTATGCTGGTGGGAATCTTTGACATCTGAGCCTCAAGGAACTAAAGATATGATAAAGCAGATTCACAAGTGAAGACTGATCCTGACATTTAAATGAATTACATTTCAGACAGACCTTTGATATAAATCTAGATATGCATAAAAAAATTACGGAAAGGTAAGTGTTTAATCTTATAATTACATATAACTAATAACTACATAATCAGTTCAACCCTGTACATTTTTTAAATATGATTTCTACATTTTGGGGTTAGTAAATGTTTTGGCTTTGTTTTGTTCAAGAAACAAATACTTCAGCAAATACTTAAATTGATCAAAGGTTATTGTAAAGACTCTTATAATGTTACAAAAATTTCAATGACAATGAAGACTGGAGTAATGACTGCTGAAAATTCAGCTTTGCATCACAAGAATGAATTACATTTTATAAACCATTCAACTAGAAACGCTATTCTAAATTATTATAAAATGTCACAATATTACCGTTGTACTGTATTTTGCATAAAATAAACATAGATTTAGAACTCTCTGTCATTGCTCTCCTCTGTTCTAGTGGCCTGAAGCTGGGGCCAAACACTCTCTCTGCACACACCCTTGCAGACATGCTTTGGCTCCTTCTGGCAGGCACACTGATATCTATCATAATCACAGATGTCCATGCCAAGTTTTACGCTAACTGGATTATTTCAGAACACTAGCTGAACCTGCATAACCGTACCAACCTACAGTCACTCCTTTAAAGGTAAATCGAAAAAAGGGGTCTTCTGTCCTTCTGTCACCAAAGAGACAGGTCTATGATATCCTACAAGCTCACCATATACTCCTCTGGATATCATAGACCTTTTCTGCTTTTACTTTGTAGTTCTTGTTGTTGTTGTTGTATAAAAATTACTTGTGTTGGATGTTGTACAGAAATATATAAATTATACCGGCCAGCAGACAGGCTCCTCGAACCAGCAGCTGGAAGCTGAGCTGATAAGGCGAGAGGTTTGTGGCAGTGCTTGTGAGCAAAGCATGTGTGCACTGCTGCCCGACTCCCAGCATCCTCTCCTGTTTCCCAGACACGCTGCCAAAGCACGTAGTCGGGCTGAAGGAGAGACGTGAAAAGGGATTCTAGAAAGGTCAAACCCACAACTTTGCCTATTTGTTATTCAGATCTTATAATTCTAATTACAAAGGAAAGAATAATGGTGTTTTATAAATAAGTCGTTTACAGTATATTTATTATTTAAAATATACTGGCCATAAAACATATACATTTTTCATAATTACTATAAATATAATGGTTTTGTCTTTATATTTTTAAGTTTTGAATCATTTTTAATATGGCTTCTTTTTTATTGTTTCGCTTGAATTTACTAATTTATTTGTTAATATTTTATGAAGCCTAATGCAAAGACAACATACTTTTTAGATGCAATTATAATTTTAGATGTTTACTGTAATTGTTACACCAAAGGAGAACTTAAAGATATTAACTTTACCTGTTCTCATCTGATTTCCCCCCATTTTCACTCTTTCCTTGCTGGATCCACGATCTGACTATAGGTGTAAGCACTGTGGGATAAACCAGATGGATTGCACCATTTTCAAGTGTTGGAAGCTCAAGGGTGGTGCTGATGACAACGGACACAATTTCTAGTGGTCCAATCTGGCCTGTGCTCACAATGAAAGAGCTCCTCTCTAGGTCCTCATCCAGGAACAGAAAACCTGAGAAAAGTTAAAACCGAATGTTGGCTCTGAAAGACATAACCCTAAAGTCAAATATCTGTGTATTCATTTAAAGGCCATCTAAAACAGGCACAGAGCCAACACAGCTCTCTGAAATAATTGAATGCTACCTGCGTACCTCAGGCTGGACAAGTACAAAGCACGGTAAGGAGAACACAAGGTTTACGAAACCGCCAAATAGGCTTCTGTAGCATGTGCTTGTGAACGATGACAAAAGCCTCTAACGATGCAAAGAAAATATTGTAAGTACAGCACTCGTTTTGATCTGGGATCAATGTTTCATCTCAGTGGTGTACAGGCCCGGCTCCAGTTAGGAGATGCAGGGTGGGCCAAGTGATATTCCAGGTGGGCTGGGGTTATAGGACTAACTAAATTATTATTTTTCCTGATGAATTTTTTTAGACTAAAAATAGGAACGTTAATTTTGGTTATTTTATTTTTCTTAACTACCGACTGTTGTTAAGCCATTATTAACCAACAAGATTATGTTAAATTACACTTAAAGGGGTAATCCGGTACCACATGCACTTTTAAAAGCTGTTTGGACTTAAATGTGTGTTGGGAGTGTGTGTGCACCACCACCCTACAATGATAAAGATCCACCTGTAGTTTTCTTTTAATTTAATAAAAATAAGTTGGCCCTTCTGAAATCAAGCCATTCTCAAATGCATGTCAGTGTGGCGTCACACCGAAAGAGGCCACTCCTACAACTGTTGATTGACAGCAGCCACAGACTGAATTCTTTAGCGAGTACTGTACTGTTTAATGTTAGACTCAATATGAACTCGCTTTCATATTAGAGTAAAGATAAGGTAGAGCTGCTTCAGAACAGAGAGTAAGACAGGGACAAGCAGTAGTCCCTTAATTTGTTCATTAAGTAATGGTGGCTGTTTATGCATTCTCAGGTACAGTAGTTAGTTTGAAATAAAAAAAAATTTAATGGTGGAAATTAGGTCTTACATGTGTTCAATTTTATTCACACACATATTTGACTTTATAAAACGATTCTCTGAAATATTTGTGATCATAGTAGTAGCTACTATTCTTCTTGGCAGAATTTATTATCATAATTACTATTTCCTGGATTTTCTATCACCATAGTCACTAAACATAAAAAAAGCTCTCGGAACAAAGCGGGCAGGGGCGCACTCATCAGTCATATTTAAAGGGAAGCCGGCATGTCCTGACCGCTTCACTCTCTTCACTTGATGTTCATGTAATATTTGCATTCATTCACATCACATGCGATTTGATTAGCTACTCTTGTGGTTGACTGTCAGGATTTGGTTAATGCAGGACACTACGGAATGTGCATCAGAGGGATTTAGAAGTGGATACGCAAAGCCGTCCGATAAAGAAGTGAGTATTTGCCGTATACACCAGCGCATACCCTGCACTACACCACTGAGACTAACAAGAACATGCTCCAACATGCATCAAGAGATGCTGAGCTCATTGACAAATGTCTTATAAGATCTTGTAAGATGCTCTCCCTTTACACAGCACTATACGTGTGATCGCCAAATCGAAAGTTGAAGTGAACAGGCACTCATTCAAAAGGATTTCAATTCCACGCAAATTAGTAGCGGCAAAATTATATACATTATTAGCAAGTTTGTGTGTGTGGGCGGGAGTAGATACTGCGTTGCAGGAAGAAAGAGGAAAAAATAATATAGGAAGCTCAACTGAATATAACAATTTTGTGATTGGCTGTTAAGTAGTGTGGGGCCAGGGTGAGCCAAGCTTCTGATAGGGTGGGAGCCGGGCCTGGGTGATGGCATGCTTTTCCTAGCTGGATTGTTTAGATTATGTAACGTTAAACCTTCAATAACTTCGTAATAAGGCATCTTGCCAACATTAACATTCTTGTTTAATCAAACTGGGTAGAAATACACAATTGAGTTATAAAATGCAAAAATGTGAGTATATAGAACCCTTACTGACCATTTCGGCATGAAACGGTTCTTCAGGAGGATTTGGTTCTAAAAAGAACGGTTAAAGTGCCTCTATTATGGGTTATGAAAAGTTAATATTTTGGTTTTGGGAGTCCCAAACAACAGGTTGACATGCAAGTATTGTCAAAAAACACTTTTATTTTTTATAATGTACATTCTTTTCACATTTTTTCAATTGTGAGTTATAAAAGAGATATTCTGAGTCTTGTACTTGGTTAAATCACGCTCACCTTCTCAGATGTATATGTATATTATTGGTATAGATGCCAACATTATCATTCTTGGAGTAAACTGGACCTTAACACGTTAAAACTCTTACCATTGGAGCACTGTATCTCCAGACCTGTTCCTCCACAGCAACCCCACTCCTTGCTGTGACCACACTGAGTGTGCAGCGCAGATCCTGGGCAGCAGTTCAGACAGCAGTCCTCTAGCTTCCCACGGCTCTGGAGCTCCACACTGACAAGCCTGCCAGACACCATTGCCTCAAACCCCACCACAACCTCCTTCTCCCCCAGAGGATACACAAACACACCTGAGCAGGTGAGGAGGGCATGATTTATTTTAACCACAAGTGTTTGTTTTCCTATTATCTGAATTGTTCTGCAGCATGTGAGCGTGATCTCTTACCCTCTACGGGTTCTGGGTCAGTATTCACATATGTGAGGTGAGCCGTGATGCCCAGAGAGCAGCCGTTTGCACAGGAAGTGATGTCAGATGTCTTCAGCAATAGCGGGGCCCATGTGGTTCGATTTTTCAGTCCTGGCATTTTCTTAAGAGAATGTCATCTGTGTACGCTAATTATGCTTGCTAACAGGATGTTATTGACAAGATCCCTGAAGAATATTAAGCATGATAATTAATAGGCTTAATTTAATTAAAATGTTGACATTTATTTCATTTAGTAACTATACTCAAAAAAGTCAGTAAGAATAGCACCTAATATACTTAGTTACTACATATATATATACATTTTATTAATATAAATGAATAAATTAAATAGATTAAAAGATATTTTCTTTCTTTCTTTCTTTCTTTCCTGAGTTGTTTAATTAAACCGAATTTAAAAAAGGGAAATTTAAATTTTTTTAAAACAATTAAAAAATCATAAAAATGACAAAAGCTCACAAGATAATTACTAAAACCTGAAATATAAATTAAATAAAACTAGTAGTATATCAGTACTGATAGTGAAATAAAACAGTTTACTGCAAAACTACAAGACTGTTTTAAATAGATGTAATGGGCTGGTTCAAAATGGGAAAACTTTCCAAATTGAATCTCAGACAACATCTCTGAGTGAGCAGCAGCAAATTTCCATCTGATTATTTGCTCCAGCTACCATGAAACATTTTAAGAGCTGACACAACCTCTCATTCACACTACCGGACGTGTCCACCCTGCATGCTGCCTGGCAACCGGCCGGCACTCATCCTGTCACAGTGGGAATGTACGTGTCAAACATTAACAGATTGGTCAATAGTGCAGCAGCACATGCATACAAACATCAGCATCAAGCCTAATGCTCAAGTCAATGGGCTGCTGTTTCTGCAGAGGTACAGATGCTAGAATCAGGGGATAGAAGGAACAAAATCAGATGATCAAATCTGAAATCTGTATTTTGGTTTTTATCAACATTATAATCTTCTGATCTAACGTGAGAATATTGAATATTGGGTTCACTGGTTAATGATGCAGTGATGTTTGTTCATGCACAAGGTCTCTCAGGTGCTCCTTGAACAAGGTGCACTAACACCTGCCACCTGGACTTAAGTCCACTTTCTGAGATTTACTGTGCCGTGATTAAATGTCAAGCATGCATGAATTCAAACACCACACTAGCGTGTGTTTTTGAGTAAATTGCTCTTACGAAGATTGAAGGTTCACTTTTGACTTTTGCTGACTTTAAGAGGTAGTTATGTTGTGCAACTAAATATTTTGTATTCTAGACAACATTCTTTCAAATAACAATATTTCTAAATGCATTTTACATTTCTTGTACATGTAAAACATGTAAAGTTTTGCAGTGTCCTATAAATGTGTCAAGCATATGGAACAATGCCACAAAAAAAATCCTTAGAGAGACTGAATATGGAAGAGGCATTGGTGAGTAAACCACGGCATATGAAGGTGATTTTCAGAAGAGATGTGTAGTTTTGAAGTAGTTGTTTTGTGATAACAGTTACATGGATTCAGAGTAGCTTTCCAATTCGAATATATACATAAACACATAAACAAATGATTAAATAAGTAAAGGATTCAAAATACTCTTTTGACTTGTTAACTTTGAGTAAACACATATCTTGTTTTTTTGTTTTATTTTTGAAAAACACTGCAATTAAAATAGGAAATTAAAATAGATTATTTGAGCGTTAGAGCTCATTTACCCTATTAGAGAAATAAAAAGGGACATGCAATTCAAATTGCAAAAGAAAAAGAAGGGATTAGCGGAAGTTGCTTTGGATGTCTTTGTATAAAGAATCTTATTGCGTATTTTCATGACGAGAATTATATCGGTAAAAACAAATTCATAATAATAATAATGTAAATTATTTAGTAGTATAAAGTTTACGCAAATTCATCAACTATTAGACTATTTGTAGACATGCACTTGCGCATGTTAATTTCATAACATCAGTGTCCGCATTATTAATAACAAATCATAATCCATATCATAACGACTGAAATTTTGTATGTCTTAAAAAAGGATAAAGTATGCACTTTACGCACACGACGAGTTTTGACTTACTTGATGAGCTGCTCGCTGATGTTAGCCCAGTTTGCCGTGAATCGGACGGTGGCGTGTTACAGGTCTCTCTCCATCTCTCTGTCACTCTCGCTGGGCGGACTATAGGGACTCGAGCGAGAGCCACACTTCACTACAGCGCGCAATGCACGCAGCATGCACGCACGCGCAAGGAAGTACATATGCATATTATACGAGTCTCCATAATTTACTGCTGTCATTTTTAATTTCGTACTGCTGCAACGAGTGACATGCTTGCTGAAAATTAGTTCAGCTCGTTTCATACGGGCTCATCTAGGCTATTTGCTTTCGCAAAGGCAAAGTCACACTAGCTGTTGTTTCAGCCAAAAGTCCAAATAAACAGTACACTGGCATTTGTTGCTGCAGCAAACCACCCTTTTCGCGAAATTTCATAAAAGCAGAAACCATTCGCAATTATTTTTTTTAATATAGCCTATTTATTTAGCCTGTTGCTTGCTTTGTTTCATCCTTTTCTGCAACTTGAAGAAAAAAGGCCCTCATTGCATCAGCAATTACTGCTGCATGCTGTTTTTCTCTGCATTTTAATAATACAATTTGTTGCGACACATTTTATTGATCAGGCTCTATAAAGTGAAATTGCTCTGCTTATTTGGTTTTGACTTAAAAGGCCCACCAGAGGGAGACAACTTTTCAAGAAAAAAAGAAAATAAAAAATTAAAAGTTATTAAGGTTCGAAATAAAACATCAGAATGACTGGTCTGATGAGTAAAATTAGGCACAAGGCATTCGACAGCGAAACATCATATTAACATATTAACTTGAAAAGATATAATAGTGGATCTCATTTTCAGCACCACGGACAGCTCTATCACTTCTGATCCATTTTGCCATGCGAGTGTAGACAGGAGAAGGAATAATTAGATTAAATATTATTTAATTCTTTCTTTTTATGTATGGATGACAGATCAGACAGGATGATCAATATTATTTTTGCAAAACAGCTGAAAAATACCAAAGCATCTGCAATTGCCAATGGAGGTGTGAGAGGGGCAACATTAGCTAATGTTCCTTACATTACATTTTTTTAGCTTGAACCTATTTACAATGATTAAACTATAAGGTTCTTATAATGTCCTTATTCAGTTGTATTAAGCTTTCAGTTGCAACCTCTTTTAGGGCTTATATGAATTCGAATTTTAAAAACGCCATTGTCCAGTAGAAGGCGCTGTTGGCATAATTATCCTGCCTATCTCTCTCCTTCACAGCTGACGTGGTCTATGGAGGCTGATGATCCCAAATACAGCGTTTTGATTATGGTACCAGTGGTTATGTAGGGAAAAACGCATCATCTAATGCATTAAATACGTTAGATGTGTGATTTTTACTAGTTTTATTTTTTTAACAGTTTGTTAAATGTATAAAGTAATGTGTTGTCAGCACTTCTCTGTCAGCAGCTCAGAAAAAAGGTAAGAAAATGTCAGTGGCAAGTAAAGACGCTTCTTTAGAAGTAAAGTAAGAAGCTAGTTAACACCAAGTAACTTAACAAATGAACAAAACCTTCATGTTTTTGAAATGCAACTTAATGTAAAGAGTGCTTTCATTTGTAATTTGTCAGTTTTGAGGACCTCTCTCTCTGTATCATATATGGGGTTTCAAGATTTTGAAGACCAACCAAATGATGATTCTCTTTCTATAATATGAAGGTAGGTATGCATTTTTTGTGTGGATTTTTTGATGTAGCACTGAAAGTGTCTTTACACTTGTGTGTGTATCTGTTGGTGTTGTTGGATCATGAGTGAAGAGACAGAAAGTCTGGGGTGGAGATGAAGAGTATTTTAATAATGCCACTTTCTATGCATTTGTCAGATGAGTTGCTGTATAACTGTGACTGTATGAAGTCTGGAGTGGAGGTGCGTCTTAACCGAGTTTGTTGGTAGGTTAGACCTTTCCTTTAAATCAGATTCAGATTCTTTAAGAGGAGGCATCAAATAGACACCACTGTAAGGAAACACTGACTTCAGTTCAACCATAACACTTTGTGTGGCAAACCTGTGGAATCCCTTTTCCACAATGGAGTAAATAAAGTTATTACAACATTTTTATCTCACTACTCAGACTTTTTTCCTCGTAATTCTGAATTGATATCTCATGATTCAGAATTTTTCTCTTTGCGGTTCTAGATTATTATCGGTTTTTATCACAGTCAACAGTTTTTCTTCTCAGAATTCTATGTTTATTTGTCTTAGTTCAGACTTTATTCTCTAAATTTTGCAGTTCAGCTTTTTTGCTTCCTGAATGAAAAAAGTTGTAGGTTTATCGCTAACGATTCAACAGTCTCACAAGCAATTTGTACATATTCGTATAAGGTGCCAAATTTGTGCCAGTTCGTATGACCTCGCTAATACGTTTTCGTATGATTTGTCTAAAACCACGTGATGGGTATGGGGCGGGGTTATGTTTAGGTCATTCGTACAAATTTCTACGAATTGGCATCTCGTAATATACGTACGATTTAGAATAAATTGCCGTGAGATCAGGTTGGACAAAAATGTTATTGAATGCAGAAAAAGGTTTAAAAGACTTACGATTAGCATAAAAACTACTTTTTTTGTGTGTGAAACAACTTGACTAACATTATAATACTGTAGGAAAAATTTAATAAAATTAAAATTAATTAAATAAAAATATCATAAAGCATGACCCTTTTAATGAATCATCTAATCCAGACAGATGTCTTCGTCATTGAGGTTGTGTTCTGAAAGAGTTTGGTACATGAGCTAATGGGGTCGTGCATGTCACGCAGAAAACACTCTCTGGGAAAAATTGAAATGTTGGGAGCTGATTTTTTTCAGCCCACTGACCCACTTTTCAATTGTTCTCAGCATCAGACAATAGAGACAAATTGTTTCATAACTGGTGCACAATACCTGTGTGTTATTCAGCATTATGGTTGCGCAGGTTTTTTTTTTTTTTTTTTTTTTTGTGAAAGGCTGGTTTGGGTGTCGTTTTTGTGTGCCATGTCTTTATGTAACCTCCCTCTGTTGCCCCCTGTAATTTTGAAAAAGCTGACAATTTCTCACACACCAACTCAAGTTGCCCTCTCATTGGCTCCAAATTGTGCGTCAGGCCCCAAAGCTGTGACGACATGAGTGGTTTCACTAATCCAGGGCTCCACAAACGACACACGCAAAACTCGTCCTTACAATATAATGAGAGCATGAGTAGTAATAACTCACACCTCCTGTGGAGCTAAACAACATAAAGGCAATGTTGTCTTCTGTGATTAGCCTGGGCTGAAAAGTTGTTTAAAATATTGTTCTTGCAATATTCGTTCAAGAATTGGAATGCATATTTGAATGCATTCAGTGTTGCTGAAATAAGGCTTTTATGCTATAACCAATGCATTTATTTGATCATACAGTAAAAACAGTAAATTATTAACAATGTTATTTACAATGAATATATGTTGTCCAGTGTCACTTGATTATTTAGAAAGTATCTAATATACTGATTTGGTGCATTAGAAATACTTCTTATTATCAATGAATATGATTATGCTGCTTAATATTTTGATGAAATTGTGACTTTTTTGGGCATTCAGGATTGTTTGATGAATGGAAATGGAAACCTTATGTAACATCATAATGGCTTCATTGTCTTTTTTGATCAATTAATTAATATCTTTCTTTAAAAATAGAAAAAATGTTAAATATAAAAAAATAGAAAAAAAAATAATAATAATTTTCAGTGGTAGTGTTGATTTAAACTTTCAACTACAATATTTTCTGCAAGTATAGACACAAAACGTAAATTTTACACTTTTGCACTATTTTGATGAAACTCATCTGTGCAGTTAATGCAATGTTTTGACATTGCATTAGCAGGTTGTGCATTGTATTTTGTGCACAACCTGCACAAAAACTAAAAAAATGTTGGTTTGAAATAATTAAAATCATTGCTTTACCACGAGCTGTACATTTGTGCTTTTAAGTCTAATCCATTGCTTCATACACTTCCACTTTTCTGTAAGTGCGTTACATTAAACATGATTTTTCAAAAATCCTTTTCTGAGGTTATAAAGGAAATATCTCATAAAGCTTAATGGACAATCATCCCAGAACATTGCTTCGAAATGAAGTTGTCTGTAATTACTGGTCTTATTCCTAACTGAACAGTGATACAGAAAGTGTCCTCCATTGCTATCTCCCTTTTTCCAAAACTTTTCCTTAAATGCTTTTGCCTTTAATGCTGTGATCAGCATCTTGCTCGTGGAGGAGAGAGGCGGAACACCACAAAGTGGACGAGAGAAACCGAAGGGAGCGGAGGGCAGATTAATCAGGCAACATCAAAGAGAGCAGCAGCGCGAAGGGAGGGAATGGGGCAAAAGATGAATGGAAACTAGCCGCCTGTTTGGTTTTGTTTTTTTCCATGCCTTCCCTCAGTGCTTCGGTTGGCAGTAGGATGGCAAAACCATTGTGCAGGGGCCACATGGAACGCCTGGAACACACTGTCGGCTCCTGTTTTTATTCTGCATGCCAAAAAAGGAGGAGAATGGACGACAGGGAGACTCTTACTCTTTCCATTTGATATTGTCTTTGATCTGTTTACTTTTTCCTCTTTTTTTCAGTATTTTAAAACATCATGAACACAGTGATGTCTTTCAGATGTCAGCTTGTTTCTGTCTTCTGACCAGCATCCACACTTCTATCTCATGTGGCTTTGTATTTCAAAGTAGGTCTAGAAACTGACATACCATAGGTTTTGTGTGAAGCACTTTGAAAGTGGCCTGCTGCTCCGCATGCTCTCTCTGTAATCAGTTGCTCAGTTGGCTCACAGATAACCTCAATTTGGGTCTCTCATCCTGACTGCAGACTCAGCACACGTACGTTACACAATGTTCCTGTCTTGTCCTTTAGTTGGTCTCGCTAATCTATGCACACTTTGTCACAAACCCTGTCATGAGTCCACTTCAAAGAGACGCTACCAACTTGATACCATGTGACAGCTTAAAATGATCGTTCATTAGCTCTGATGAATTGAAGAGCATTTCTGGCTGTGCATTCGCTCCTTTATGTTTCACTTTGTCCTGATTGCCACGTCCATGCCTTCTTTGAGGGAAGAACAGTCATTCAATTGTCATGTGCCATTATTTCATGAATCAGGCCACTAAGCCTCACTTGGCTCATCTCACACTCGACACACTTAAATCTGTATTAATGCCATTGCATTCAATAGCAAACCAAGTTGTGTTTATTTTAAAGATGGCACAATAATGTACATTTTGTGTATTTAGCAGATACTTATCCAAAGCAGCACAAAGAAATTGGTCAGCATTGTCCAACATTAGTGTACTGTGATCATTGTTAAAGAAATTGGTCATTAGTGTACTGTTAGTGTACCATTATCATGTGATGAAAACAAAAGCAACTTGGAAAGTGGTTTGAAATATAAAGTGAGTGTCTGTAAAACTTATTTTATCTGACACTTATCACATATATTTGAAGCAGAGCAACAATGAAAGTGACACAAATAAACATCTAAACAAAAAAATCAAGATTTTTTTTCATTTATTAATTTCTTATTTCACCATCCATCAGAAGTTTTTTTTTCCTTTAAGTCTTCTACTTGAAAAACCTGAAATATAATTTTTTACCATTTTAATATATTTAATATTTTTAAAGTGTGATTTCTAGATATGAAGAAGTCTTGTAAATTAATAATTTTTTTTCTATTTAAATAATGGATATACATTTATCTAGTTATTCCCAGCTGTAAAATATTCTATCAAGTAGAACCTGTGAGTAAAACATGTTATTAAAAATTCTTATCCAATAAATCAGGTAAAACTGAAATCCATGGGATGTTCGGATAATTTTGGTGGTCTTGCACTGGAAAAACTATTGTCTGATGATTTTGTTACATTACAATTGTAAAAAAAAAAATTAATGATTCATTTATTCATTATTTATTTATGAGGGACAGATTATTGTACAGATTAACAAATAATAGGTTCATTTTATTTGCATTTATTATGCACCCCAAATGGATGTCGAGTAATCACTTTCATCCAAATATACAGTTGTCTAGCATTTCCCATGAAACAACAAGTGCACCTAGACTTCCATATACATGATTTCTTCATAGTGTTATGCTTGCAGAGCTCAGCATTTGATTAATTTGATATTGCTATTTGATGAAATATGATATTGTTATCAACTATTGAAAAAGCACCAATTTGATTTTAACATTGAACTGTAATCTGCTTTTTAAAATGTCACTGAAAAGATTTGGAAAGCAACTTCTGTGACTGTCTAACAAATTAGGAAGCAAAACCCAAACTTTTCTACGAACCCTCGACCAGTAACGAGTAAACAAACAATGCACTGTTGTTTTTTAACGTTGTATGTTTTTATGCAATGAGGCTATGCTGAACTGAGAAAGATGCAATGATCTGAACTGACAATATTTTAATGGAGCACATAAAAGCGTGAAAGTGATCAAGGAGGTCGGTGGGCCTGTGATCACCACATTCACTCGCTTTGAACTCTCAGGGAGGAGCACAATGCTCTTATTCAGACATTGGCTGAATGACAGATGCTCCCTCTCTCGTCCCTCCCCCTCTCTCTGTCTCTCTCTGTCGTTAATGAATTCAAACAACCCGCCCCCTACCCATCCGACTCTCTTTCTCTTTCCCTCTTTTTCTCTCACCACAGAACATTTCAGCCTTGGCAAGTTCCTCATGATTTGCTCTCATCGTCTTAATGAATTCAACTGGGAGTGCATTGGCCCTAATGCCCACCCCCTCAGAGAGAGGTCCAGTGCTCTTGCATATATCTGCAGGGCTGCTCCATGCTCATGCATTGTTCCGTCAGCTTCTTTCACTGACAGGTCCTCCGAGAGGGAGTGTGACAAAAAGCTAAGGAGGTGCGAAAGGAGTTGTGTTGCATCTGAGCTTGCTATTTGAAGACTCACCTGTGGACAGGTGAAGTGGAATCATGGTTGTGATGTCACTGCTGCTGTTGATGGCGATTGGTTGGTGTGGTGGGGCACCACCGGCAAGAGAGGTGTACAGAATGCCACAGAACGCACTTAAAGGTAGGCCAGGTATTTGTCATTTTGGCTGCTTTTACCATTTACTGAAGAAAGATACAAAACCGTCACTGCGGCATCATCCTTTCAAAATCTATTAACATGTACACTTTAGGTACTAATACATAGCTATATGAAAATAACATGTATACCATTTAGGGGTAAATAAAGTACAAATATGCGCATTTTGTACTTTAAGGTAACACCATGACTAAATCAATCTAATGATTATGCTTTCTTTTTCTTTGAATTATCTTGTTGCAAAAGTACCACAGCTGCTAAAAAACACACTCCTTAACCAAAATGCAACCAGAATCAGTTTTTGACTCTTGTGTGCCGTCACAGTGAGTTTAGCATAGTCACCACAGGCCATACTGTAGTTCAGGCCGTTAATTAAGATCTCAATCAGCTTTGACGTCTCTCTCACTGTTTGGGATATAGAGAAGAGCGGATGATTGAACGTGAATCGGTCTGTAATCTGGTTTTGAGCTTGACTTTGCTTACTTGTTTTGTTAGAAAAAACATGAGTGATAAAATACTGCACACATATAGATTTTTAAAATGTAATTGTAGTTTTATAACAGCCACAGATTCAGAAATGGATTTTGTTTCCTTTCTGGTTTTCTCCCCACCTAACAGGGAACAGGGGAACCTTCCTGCAAGGTTCTCTTCAACATTGTCAATAAAAAGTTAATTCAAAGTCATCTGGTCTTTTAATAAAGTTCTTAAAAATTTAGGAAAGCAACAATATTTATTATAATTCACAGAATTCATGAATTGTTCAGAGAACATTCAAAAGTAACATCATTATAGTTGTTGCTCAATGATAAAATGGAATGTCAAGTCACCATTATTTATAAAGCTTTTTACAATGCAGATCATGTCAAAGCAGCTTCTTTGTATTAAACAGGGAAAGTAATTGTAATTGCAATAAATTGCAGTCTTTAATTGTAGACTGCAGCAAAGTTCATGGTCTTGTCATGATGGCCACCTTAATGTTTTCATAGCATAGGCACAAACAAGAGAAAATGTTTAATAATCTGGACATTTTGAACATTCAGAAACTAGTTTTTGTATTTGTTTGTTGCACATCTGTCGATTTTATTGCTTAAATCAGTGGTTTTCGAACCTGGCCTACAAGCGGTTTTAAGGGGTGCCCTCATCTGTTTCTGTTTCTCTCTGCAGCACTGTCTGACAGAGGAACAGTAGTGATGGAGGCTGCTCTGTCTCGAGCTCTGTCTGCCGTGGACGCTGCTGTATCGGACCGCAGCAAGGCCGAGGCAGGCTGCAGAGGGTGTGTGCCCTGTCTGTTTCAGGACTGTGGACAGCGAAAAGGCGCCTGTGGTAAGCTTGAACACACACACTTTATTTGGCTCTTTGACTTTAAACACAGATGCTGATGGTGGTGGTAACTCTGTAGCATCTCCAGAGGACACGCAGTCAGAGCCGAGCTGTGAGGTCATCTCTCGTGCCCAGCAGGAAGCTGATGAAGGAGAGAGGAGCTGGTTGCTGAGTCAGGCCTGTGGCTTCTACAAACGCCGTTGCACACCTACACAGATGAACAAAGACCTGTGCATCAGAGTCATGGGAGAAAGCTGCAGCGCTCGGCTCCTGCAGTGCAGTCTGCTCAACACCATGCAGAACCTGGAGCCGGCCACACAGACCACAGCACAGGGTAAGACAAAAAAACATGCAAATAAAAATAAGTTCAGTGGCTTATGTAAACTTACTCAAAAAAATCAGGATGTAGTTTTAAATAAATAATCATTTGGCTTCCCTTGTGCAGCTGTGTGTGGCCAGCGTTTCTCTGTCTCGCAAAACCTGACACAGCCTCGCTCTCGTATCATGGGGGGATCTCCCGCTCCTCTGGGCAGCTGGCCATGGCTGGTGAACCTTCGGCTGGACGGGGCTCTGATGTGTGGGGGTGTTCTGGTTGACAGCTCTTGGGTCCTCACTGCCGCCCACTGCTTCGCTGGGTAAGAGCAGAAATACATATACATAACATAGATTTTGTTGTGTTTTAAAATGAAATTTAATCTTAATTCAAGTGATGAAGGATTTTTGAACTCTGACTGTAATCAGAGTCTTACTCTAAGGTTAACCCCACCTTGTACATATATATGAAAATGATTAAACATTAAAAGATTTGTGAGAAACATAATTGCAAAGTAATCATATGTGAACAGTAAGGTTACTTTAATAATGCAATTGAAGTAGTTACACTACTTATTACATTTTGAAATAAGGTAACTTGTAATCTGTAACCTGTTGCCAACTCTGGCTCGCTCTAGCTATCTTGTTGACTTTCCACTTTAAATCTTAAAAACATTCAAAATGAACAACAGCATTGTCTTTTATTATTTTGCCATTTTGACCATTTTTGTTTTATTTGTCTGTATAGGTCTACTTGAATGCTTTGTAAATGTATAAAATGTATCTCCCCCAATTAGGAGCCGTGGTGAGAGTTACTGGACAGCTGTAGTTGGAGAGTTTGACCTCACAAAAACTGACCCTGATGAGCAGGTCATGAAAGTAATTCGTATCATTACTCATCCGAAGGTAAACACATAAAAACTCTTTCTTTTTATATATATATAATAGGTAGGGCCGGGACTCGATTACAAAAATTGATCCAATTAGAGGCTTTGTAATTAATTAATCGAAATTAATCGCATATAAATATTTGAACTGAGAACAGTGAGAAGTAAGTTTTTTCATATGGACTTTTAGTATACCATCAACCGAGTTCAACCAATATTGTGCCATGTGTGATTTCACATTGAGCCGTATATACTACACACAGCAGTTGTTCACTGACGAGCAGCGCAAAAACATGTTCATTATCAGCGCAGCTCGTCAGTGAACAACGGCTGTGTGTAGTATATACGGCTCAATGTGAAATCAAGCACCTGATGGCGTTTACCGCTGATTAAAGGACCGGCTTTACTGACAAAACGTGCAAACATATCGACCAATCTGGATCGGTGCATCCCTACTTTCAAGTACATTCAGAACATTAGAAACACTAGTTGGTGCTCCAGTATAATCGGTCCGCCGAAACTCATCCAGTGCGAAATGTTCCGCGGTCTAAAAAAAAGTGCGATTAAAATGCGTAAAAAAATTAACGCATTATTTATGTGTAATTAATTAATCTAAATGAACGCGTTAAAGTCCCGGCCCTAATATATATATATATATATATATATATATATATGAGTGTGTGTGTGTGTGTGTGTGT
>JAUYWG010000032.1:17548119-17580128 GCA_034779775.1 Enteromius afrohamiltoni
AGCAAACCAGCGGTTGCGGTAAAACCCGCCGAAACCGATGGATGGAGCCGCGTCGGTAAATAACTGGACGTCGATTGAGGATGCTAGAAGATCGTTATAGGAAAACGACTGGCCGTTCCACTGTTTAAGAAACACAATCCACAAACCGAGTTCGCGGAGGCAGGGGTCAGGGAGCGAAATCTGATCCTCGGGATTGGTGGCTGACGAGGCTAGAGCCAGCAGGTGCAACACGAAAGGGCGACCCTGAGGAATTATGCGCATGGCGAAGTTAAGGCAAAAACGCAGATGCTGAGGATAGGAAGTGGGAGGTATATAAAGCACAGGATAGGAGATTTGCGGGGTAATCAGTAATAGGGAGATTGGTGGCAGCTGCAATTGTTCGTGCGTGCTCCCCCTGAAATTCGATGAATTGCTTAATCGTCATTTATTGCATTATGGAAAGCAAACTCGAAGGCTAGGCTACGAACATTAAATAATTTCAAGGTTGCTTATTGCATGAACTGATTTCATCATGGACATTCGAAAATTGATTAAAAATGTTAGATGGTGTTGTTGCGTGTCTGCATTCGTGGAAAAAAAATCTGTTTTGTGTATATATATATATATATATACATGCATATAAAGACCATTCGTTCAGAGCTCTGGACGTTGCTCGCTAGCTGCAGTTTTTGTGCTTGTAGAAGATATGTTAGTTTATGGCTTGTTAAAACTTAAGCAATGTACCTTATATTTCAGTTTGTAACTGAAATAATTTCAAAAATAGAAACAACATTTTTCTCCAAATAGTGAATTTGTTCAATGACTTTTTTATGAATCTGTGTTTTTTTTAACAAATCAGCCAAGTGAATGATTAAATGACTCATACGAAACCATTATCATTTCCCTAAAAAAAGACAGTGACTCCATCTTTGACCCTTTTTTGTCAGACTTTTTTGAGAAGAAATAGGGAGGTATCCAAGTTTCTCATTTGATGTATCTCCAAGACATCTTAAAACAGCTGTCATAAATATATGCATCAAAGTTGCCAAAAGGTTAAAAATACACTTGAGGATGTGATCCCCATTAGTACAGCTCACAACATTCCAGAAAACTGTCTATTCATGTATAAAACATGCATGAATTTATGGTATTATGACCCTCTTTGTCTCCCCAGACGACAATTGTTAGACAGAGATGAATATATGACAGCTGATGACACACGTCCTTCCACAAATCATGCCTGGGGCAGCATCTGTGCACTGACTTGTGGGAAATAGTGTAACCTTATCTTTCTGCTTTACATCAGAGAGGGAAACAGACAGAGAGAATACAACTAGTTCCTGTGACCTCGCTTTGAGGTCTTCAATGAGTGTGTGTGCACATGTGTCTATAATGACAGCTGACAATGTGAGGAACTGTATGGGTACAGACTGTGTGGGCATACTGAAAATAACAATGAGGATTCTAGCTTGGAACCACACCTATTTCTCCCATAACCCTTCCCATTCCAAAACAACTGTGTTTCCCTCACACACACACAAACTGACCAGGTGCTGGAGAACATTTCTTTGCTAATGCTCCTCTGTGGATATTATACATGGATCCGATCAATTCAAAAACTGTCTGGTTATGGGTGCTTCTATCATTCCTATTCTCAGGTAATACAATATGTTTTGAGTTTTGAGGGTTTGTGATACACAACCAGGGTGTTAAATAAATCCTTGTTGATTTGCATGAGTATTCCATACAGTAAAAGCTTGCTGTATCTATAAACATGCAACCGCTTAAGCAATAAAAATCTGTTTTACTGGTAAAGATGTGTGTACACAGACCAACCAAGACTAAAGGACAGCAAGAAGATGGTTTTGAAATAAAATAAAAGCAAAACAAAAATAAAAACTCCCTTGAATTCAATATAGTGAAACTAATTGGTATTTAGACATAAATATCTCCAATAGGCACAGTACCAAAACAGAACATTTCTAATTAAATGAAAAAAATTGACTGGAAAATCCACAAACTGCACTTTTCTCAGAACTAACTTCAATTTTATGGAAATAAATAAATAGCAAAGCTTTTAAACTAATCTAACAAACATTTGGAGCATTTATGTCATCAGCTTTGATATTCTTAAAAACAATTTTTTTGTGTTTTGTAATTTATCTTATCTTAATTTATAAACAATAACACAAAATATAAAGTTGTGATAAATACTCACAGTAATATCTTTACAGTGAACAATAAAAGTTGTTGTGCATAGTGATGTTTAATAAAACATTTCAAATTTGAACTTTTTCCTTATTTAAATTAAGTGAACAAATTTTGTTTTTTATTATCTCTTTATTTTTTTCGAAATAAAGGTACAATAACTTTTTTGAAGAATTGTGTGTGTGCTTTTCCAGATGTGATCTGTAATCTAGAAGGATCTCTGCACAAAGATCTAATGGTGGGATACAACAAGAACATACGGCCTGTGGAGAATCTTGGTGACATTATCGATGTGAAGATCAAGATGACCCTCACAAACCTCATTTCTCTGGTAAAGCTCTGCATGTGTGTATACACAAGGTAACTATGTGTCTAATTTGTTACTCTGTGGTTTATCATCCTTTCTTCATGTTTAGAAGGAGAAAGAAGAGACCCTCACCACTTGCGTCTGGATTGAGATGGTAGGAATAATCACATCTGTGTAAATGCACAGCTTGGTAAACGGGGATTTCAGACTTAAATAGCTTTTTTTCTCTCTTTCCAGAAATGGCGTGATTATCGACTTCGCTGGGCTAACAGGACAGGGTTTGAGGTCTATGAGAACATCACACGTATGCGTCTTCCTTCCAAAGCCATCTGGCTACCCGACATCGGCCTGGAGAACAAGTGAGAGACCTAATTATTGATTGATTTGATCCAGCAGGCAGAAACTAAACGTAAAAAAAATCTTAACGGTATCTTCAGCTTTGTTGTAGTTTATAGTTACAAAACTGATAACTCTTCTAAAATTTGCAAATCTGAGTATTTTAGTCCACCAGATGTAACCTGTTAAATACCTTTGTGTTCGTGAAGTGTGGATGGGCGTTTTGAGGTGGCGCTCTACACCAACGCTCTGATAGATCCTGACGGTAGTGTGGTCTGGTTGCCTCCTGCCATCTACCAAAGCTCCTGTGCAATCAAAGTTAACTACTTCCCTTTCGACTGGCAGAACTGCAGCATGGTGTTCAGGTACAGCTCATCTGTCTTGACAGTGCTTACTTGTGGTAACAAATCAGATGAGTAGCTTTATTCTGGTTTTCCCTTTTGATTGTTTTGGCAGGTCAGAGACATACAATGCCAATGAAATAAAACTGATGCTGTCAGACGAGGACAATGTCACCATGGAGTGGATTGAGATTGATCCAGAAGCTTTTACTGGTATAGCACGTTATTATTATATTATTTACGTAATACCAAATATTTATTTGATTTATTTAATAGAAGTTAATTAATAAATTAAATCTATTTATGTCATTATTTTTGAAAGCATCCTACTTTGGATGGCATTTTACAGCGTTTTTACACTTTAATTTTTACATTATTAGTGTCTAAAACTTTGACCAGTACTGTAGCTTTGCAGGTAGGTATTTTAAGACGTGGACACAGTTCTTCTGGATTGAGTCTGGCTCAGTTTGTTCTGTTTCTTCATGTCACTCCAGACAGACTGGATGATGATCATATCAGATCTCTGTGTGGATCACTGTTTGGAAATCAAACATATCTTTTTTTTATTGATTTATTTTTTGGTTAAATGTTTTAGTTTGAGTTCAACAAGCATAAAATTTATCATTTTCATAAAAATTTTATTTTATCAAATTGAGTTGACTTAACATTGCATTCATTCCTTTTTTATGAGTTGGGGCTACATATATATATTGGATGGAAATCCTGCCTTTAATTAAATTGAGTTCATCCAGTGAATAATTTTTTGTGAGTGTATAATTTTTACTTAACTTGTCTTACCATAAATTCAGTAAGTATATAAATATAATAGCTGTACATGTGCATTTGTTGCTTCCCTAAAACAATACAAAAATATACTGTTGTTTCTATGCATTTATGTAATGTTTTAGGTTGTTGCTAAGGTTCTCAAGGTGGTACTTTTTTAGCCATTTCATCATACAATTCAAACAAATACAATTAGCCTACTTAAAAACATAATATCATGTGTTGATGAATTCTGAATATTATTTCATCACCAGTTTACCAAATGATCATTAACCTTGAGGATTAATATAGTAGGCTAAAGCTTGTCTCAGCAAACAGCACTAAAAATCATAATGTTCATTACCATGCATTTTATTATGTGCTCTGATTGCTCAGAGAATGGGGAATGGATTATTAAGCATCGCCCTGCGAAGAAGGTCGTGAACAAGCGATACAGCCCTGATGATTTGGAGTACCAGGAGATCATCTTCTTCCTCATCATCCAGAGGAAACCACTGTTCTACATCATTAATATCATTGTGCCCTGTGTCCTCTTCTCATCCCTTGGGCTGCTCGTCTACTTCCTGCCGGCCAAAGGTCAGGCTCCGTAGCCAATGCTAACAAATGTAACTGTGACCAATGGACTTGCTATTTCTCAGCAAGTTCTTACAAATGTAGAGGGATTTTTGGAAGACCTAAACATAAAGAGTGGTTAGTAATGTCATCCTCTAGGGATTATGGTAGAAACTTGTGAATAAATGTCTTTATCAATAAAAATCATGACCTAATTTGCTTCAGGATAATCAAAATTAAGTAACTTTTGCAGAGAGAGAGAATCACTTAATCCTTTCATTTAGTTATTAAATGAATCCGTTTCTGATAAGTATGTTTGTGATTAATATGTTGAACTAATTGTTTGTTTTTAATAGCTGGAGGACAGAAATGTACTATGACCATTGCGAACCTGCTTGGTCAGACTGTCTTCCTGCTCCTTATTGCCAAGAAAGTGCCAGAAACTTCCCAAGCTGTTCCTCTCATCGGAAAGTGAGTCTGTGCTTTTACTGACTTATTACATCTTTTCAGCAGTTTCTGATAAACTTTTATTCAATGTGTCCAACATGAGATAAAACAGTTTACATAGAGAAATTTGTGTTCTTTTGGCAGGTATCTGATGTTTGTAATGTCTGTGA
Organism: Enteromius afrohamiltoni; assembly: GCA_034779775.1. Lineage (NCBI taxonomy): Eukaryota > Metazoa > Chordata > Actinopteri > Cypriniformes > Cyprinidae > Enteromius > Enteromius afrohamiltoni. The sequence continues at coordinate 17,553,243 of JAUYWG010000032.1, forward strand.
CCACAATAACTGTGATGAACTGTGTGGTGGTGTTGAACGTTTCTCTGCGAACTCCAAACACACACCCCATGAGCAACACTATCAGAAAGGTACTGGACTAACCATTTTTGCCCATTAGGACATAAGTAAGAAGTTATTATATAATTACTTTTCTCTCCATATTGGGGATACTCAGGTCTTGTTGAACATCCTTCCTCGCCTGCTAAGGATGACGATGCAGCGCTGGACACCTGAGCAGGAGGAAGGGGATTTTAAAATGTTTGCGCTGGGCAATGGCACCCCACTTCGACGCAGGAGACGGAGTTCTTTGGGATTAATAGCAAAGGCTGACGAATACATGTTTAGAACAGCACGCTCAGAGCTGATGTTCAGTCGATTGAAGGAGAGAAAGGGGCTGCTGAAGAACACACTAGAGAAAATACGTGAGTTAAACTAGAATTCAAAGGTTTGGGGTTGTTTAATTTTAAAAAGTTTAATTTAATTTATATATTTTTGGAAAGAAATTCAAATTTTTGTTCAGAAAAAGTCAAATTAAATCAAATTAAAATGATTTAAACAAAGAGTAAAGACATTTATAATGTTAGAAAAGATAAGAAAGCAAGGAATTTAAAATAAATTCTCTTAAATTCTAAAATATATTTCACAATTTCCACAACTATATTGACCCTCTCTGTGAAATCCAGGGCAGGTCAACTTTTGTCAACTTACCGTATATATATATATATAAATATATATATATGGGAAGTTGACAAATACAAATTGGACTGTTAAATATATATATATAATTTTTTTTTTTTTAACTTAACATACATGTAACGAGAGAAAAATGTATCTTCATTCTTATAGCACAACAGAGGTTTATCTTCAATGTTACACAATGATATGTCAACTACCCATATATATTTAAAATTAAAATGATTATGTTAAATACTCTAGTAAATCTAAGAAGCTGGTTTCTGGCCTTAAATTTGTTCTATTGTGGTCTGACCTCAGAAAATGGACTGAGAGGGAACACAGCACAGGATCTAGAAATCAGTTTGGCTTCAGCGTCACCAGAAGTGCAGCAGTGTGTGTCTTCCTGTAAACACATCGCAGAAAGTGCCAAACACCAAAATGACTTTCAAAGTGTGAGTGACTGTTTCAGAATTCTCCAAACATGAGGCTGAATGTGTCTTTCATTTGCACAAGAACAGCAGATGTTTGTGTTAGGGTTTAACCTTCCAATCCCAGGAAAACTGGTGTTGACGTCTGAATTCCAATCATCCTTTCTTCTCGCTCTGCAGGAAAATGAAGAATGGTTTCTGGTTGCCAGGGTGATTGACAGGATGTGCTTCATCGTCATGGCGCTGTTGTTTATACTGGGCACCATCGCAATCTTCCTGACGGGACATTTTAACCAGGCACCATCTCAGCCATTCCCTGGAGACCCCAAAAAATATCTGCCTGAAATCTCACCTGGAGACATCACAGGCTGAACGCAAGTTTAAAACCAAATAATAGACTTAGAGGAACCCCAGCAGAAGCCTGGAAGACTTTGTTGAAGATGCTCTGGAGACAAAAAGCCATCAGATTGTTCTGTGCTATGGTAAAGCAGCTCTTAGCACTTCAATTTAGTAGTGCTACAGGCCATCAAAAGTGATCGAAGGTCTCCGGAGAGTTGTTGGATCTGAAGCCATCATTGAGCTTTGATGAGATGTTGATGATTATGAAGGTCGTGCTAATTGCTTGTCATTTCCATTTTGTTTTAATGTGATTTAACAGTTGACGCTTTCCTGAAAATAAAAAACTTCAACCTTCTCTCAGACGTATATGATGATCTTCTGCATGAAATTATGTGAATTGTTTCAGGTTGGGTAATGTCACTCTTCTACCCCCCACTAACCTGAGGAGGATGTTAATTACATGGCTGACTGCTACTTTTCTGTCTGACAAAGACCAGATCCGGGAAGGAGAGAGCAGGGCAGGAGGGGGGTGTTTGGTGTAGGAATAGCATTACAACTACTAACACAGTTTTTGAAGCTGGTCTGGAAGCTGTTTCTCTGTCACCACTGCACCTGCCCAGCGGACCTCTAATGGTAGGAGATTTGTTATATCTATTTGGCAGCTGAATTAGTATTGGTTCACACTTTATATTAGATGGCATATTTAAGGTGGGAGACGAGTAAGGTTAGGCACAGGTTTGGTGGTATAGGTAGGTATATGGGTGAGTTTGGAAAGGATGGGTCAACAGTGTAATGTTACAAAAATTGGTTACATATGTATTTTTAAAAATTACAATAAAGTACAATATAAAAATGTGTGTAAGCAATAAGTGCACGGTATTGATTAATTTAAATGTAATTACAAGGCCACCTAATGAAGTGGGTAAACTCTTTTGTTGATCATGTAAAAAGATATTTTGAAGAATGTTGGTAAACAAACAGTTTCTAGCCATTGGCATGAATAGTATTTTTTTCATATTATGCATTTGGTTACCAACATTCTTCAAAATGTCTTCTTTTGTGATTAACATTAACATGAACACAAAAAAATTACGGTTAGTAAATACTGACTGAATGTAATTTTTTGGTTGAATTATCAGAATTGTCATAATGCACAGAAATCAAATGAGTTGAACATGTCAGTTCACACTAATTCTTAGTGACATTTGAGGAAAGATAAGACATGTTTTTACCTCCAGTGTTTCTCTCTCTCTCAATCAGGCCTCCCCATCTGTGACCACTCAGCCTCCACCGTTTGGTCTGGAAAGGGAGAAACACATAGATATGCTCTTCAGAGCATTCCACAGGCAGATTAGACCTACTGAAGACATGCAGGACCTCACTCCTGTGCTCCGGGATACAGGCAGGACTAGAGGACCTGAATGGAAAGAGACAGACAGTGAAAGACTGGGAAAACTGTCTGTTCTGAGACCAGTCACAAGACTTCATATTACTGCCAGACCAGAACTGCAAGGTGAAACAAACTATAAAATAAATATAGATTAGGCTATATGTATGTATACACTGCATGTGTGTGTATTTATATATACACAGTACACAAACATATATTTATTAAGGAGTATTAAAAAATATTCCATCCTTGTTTTGATTTTTTAATCCAGCAGTAATATATATATATGTATTTTTTATTTATAAATAGTGGAATAGCTTGGAGATCTTGTGTAAATATAAAGAAGTTTATTAAAAGGTTTATATTTTATTTTATTTTACTGTGATGTGTCAGGTCCTCAGTGTGTAGCCCGGAGAACATACAGCATTTCCACAGAGGGCAGTGATCAGCTCTTTGTGGCTGTGGAAGGTAAATATAAGAGACAGGATGAGTGTCGTTCTGTAAACAGTCACATTGTGAATCAGTCTTTAAGATGATTATATACATTTTTAAAGACACTGAAGCGGCCACATGTAAACTTTTTGAATGCAACTATGTTGCAAAACCTCTTTTTGTGTTCCTGTCTCTGTTAGAGAGCTCATGCATGTGTATGCAGTGCTGCGGTCCAGCTCGATCCTGTTCACTACAAGGCTTTGATAAGGACGCAGAGTGTGTTTTTCTGTTTGAGAGGCCCTTGAGAGCAGAGATGTGCTGGCTCGGCTGCTGCCTGATGGAAATAAGGGCCTATACACCAGAGAGAGAGCTTATTGGGACAGTTCATCAAAGGTAGTCTGCTGTCAGTCTCATGCACTATTTTCTTTTTAAATAATAGAATTAGAATAGAGAGTGCTAGAGTTAGAGGTTCAAATAAAGATGGAAGAGATGGGCAGGTCATTCCATCAAGGGGGAACATCTCATTTAAAAGTTCTTGAAAGCATTCTCCAAGGTTTTTGGCTGTTTTTGAAGGAGTTATGGTTAATAACTGAATGGTTGTGATAACTGAATTGTGATGAAACAATGGGTTTGATGAAATCACAAGCGGTTCTGTCTTGGCAAGGTTTAGTTGACGGTGATGGCCCTTCCTCTAACAAGAACTGTCAGTTAGAAAAAGAGATGCGAACAGCTATTGTCGGATCATCAGGATGAAATGAGAGGTAGAGTTGAGTGTCATCAGCATAGTAGTGATATGAAAAGCTATGCTTCAAAATGACAGAATGTAGTGATGTCATGTAGCATGAGAAGAGAAGTGGTAATAGAACTGAGCCCTGAGGCACCCCAGTAGTTACATGTTGCAACTTAGACCTCACTTCTCCTCAAACCATTGGAGTGTGGTTCCTGAGATGCCCTTTTTTCAATAGGAGGTCTATCTGGTGGTTAACCTGTATTTTATTTTTAAGGAACAAAAAAAGTTATAAAGTAATTTTAGTTAACTGCTGTATAATAACTCTGGTCTGATCAAATTAGTTGACCGGATATAACTGTTGCCTAATGGATGAAGTAATCTCCTGTACTGTAATTCTATTGCGAAGACAGAGCCTTCCACATCATGTTTCATCATGATGCCAACTATTTTGTCAGATAAGTCACCATTGTGTATCAACTAACTGCGACAGACAAAAAACCCTCCTGTAATCTCTCTCAGATTGAATAGGGAGTGATGTGATGAACTTTCTGAGATGAAACCATCAACATGACCTCCTTCTCAGGACAGCCATGAACAAAGACCATGCCATGTTTGTTTGTTGTCACACACCGAGCCATTTCAGCATCAGGTCATATCAGGCTAACATAATATCAATCACACACGAACGAACATTCTCTAGGCTCAGAGAAAACTCTTCTTATGCAATCTTCAAAAGACTGTGCATAAGCCCTGACGTGTTCATCAGGTGGAGCATGTTCACACCGTATTTCGAGGTTTGTGACTCTGAGGGCATCTCGGCTGTGAGGATCCAGGGGTCCTGCTGCAACACTCGCTGCCTCTCTGAGCAGGAGCTGCAGGTCAGAAACCCTCCTGCTGGACATTTGTGATGCACACCTTTTCCATGCAGTTCTTATTATGTTCTGTTCTTATTGTCTTTTTTTTGGGGGGGGGGGGTCATCAGCTGGTTTCCAGTATCGGGGAGAGTATTGGGCGCATATGGAAAAGGTGGCCTGGATATAATGAGGATTGTAACATGGACCATGAATATTTTGGACTGGATGGTAAGATTAATATTAATATACACATTAATATCATGTGGTCTACAATGACACACACACACACACATATATATATATATAGATCTTCATATACTGTGTAGTGTGACAATTTTAAATTCGTACAGCTGAAAGAGTGGCTATTAAAAACAAATATTTCTCTCTCAGTGCCTCAAGGAATGAATTTGAATACCAAAGTGCTGTTACTAGCTGCTGCCTTCCTGCTGGTAAGTTGTCAGCCAAACACACATGCTGCTGTTTTATTCATATTTATTGATTGATCATTTATCTCTTTTGCAGAATCACATGTTTTTTGAGATGAGCTAAGTGCAAACGCTACGTAACTTTAAGGACTTGAAATACATCTGCCTCATCTACTATCATCAGTGTGAACCGAACAATATAGAATTTTGGTGACCCATATGACTAATTCTAATATGTGATTAATATGTTTCTATGACAACTGCAGGAAATGTAGATGGCTGATGCTTTTCTGAGCTAATTGCATCTGTATTCTTGCATACATTAGGAATATCTATACAGAGCTTCTCTACACCCCTGGCCTGGACATTTGCACACTAACATTGAACTTAGTTGATAGACAAATTTAGGCCAACATGATTAAAAAACAAACAAACTTCTTTTACGCAGTCTACTACATCACTTCTAGTTCATTCAATTATAGAAAGCAAAAGGAATTTTAGAATAATTCTAAAAACCTTCAGGTAAGGGGTCACTGATAAAAAAAAATAGAGCTTTGATCAAAAAACTAAGCATTTAAACATAATTTTACTAATAAGTTGTTATTTGATATGTATGCTTTTTATGCAAATATTGTTATACAGTTTTTTATTTACGTTTCAAACTAATGTATCTTTTTCCTTTTCAGCCATAAAAATATCAGAAACAAAAAAGCAAAAAAGTGCATATTTTTTTCTCAGGTTGGGCATCTGAATTATCTTTTGTATTATTGGTATTCCCTGTATATGGGCAATTAATGTCTTACGTATGAAATATAATCAACTAAAACATAAACAAACTTGTTAAAAAAATATTCTTCTAAAGTATCAGTCTATGTGTGATGTTTTTTTCAGTCTTTGCAAATATTAAATGTTACATGCACCCTTTTGTAATACAAATATGGATGTATTTCTGCATGTAATAAAGACTGAGAAAATTTAGGTTGTTTGTTAATACTTTAACTCCATGTCAGCTTCTACAGGTAGTTACATAGCAAGAAATATGAATAAAAACTTTAAAAAAGGAAGTTCATATACAATTACTTTAAGTCTGGTATCACTTCATTAAAATATATTCATATGAAGTAGTCTGTGGTCTATTAAGCACTTGATATTTTGATTTGGGGTATAAAGGCCCCGTTTCTGTTTCCAGTTAGCGACAACAACAGTAAATCGAAGCCAGAATCATACCTTCATGTGAAGTTCAGCTAGCATTAACAGGGCTGTACATGTATTTATCATTCTTTACATTTTACTTTTACATACAAGACTTAAATACTACCAACAAAACAGATTCACGCCACAGCTGGAAATTAGCAGCAGATGCATAATCGACATTTATTGCTATGATCAATCATAATTAAAAACCTTTCTTTTTCACTTTTTTAAGTACCTCGAATACAGCTGTCCAGCACCAGCACTGAATTTCAGGCAGTATAAAGTAGGTGTTGATACACAGCTCCATTAACAGATCAGTGTTTGTTAGTTATTTGAGTGAATTCTAAAACAGGGCTTGGAGTCCTACGAGTCGCGTCTCCAGTGTGGTGTCCTCCAGCGGAGTGCCAGGATGTAGAGCGATCTTGAGAATCAGTGATTTGCCGGAAACGAAGGCCAGGCACAGTGAAATCAGGCAGCATGGTACCCATCCCTGACAGGGCACTGTCCTTTGGGTTTACACTCTCTCAACAGAAAAAAAAAATAAAAGTTTGCCATTATAGACCTCTCCGAATACGTTTAGAAATATAATTTTTTTTTGTACAACAGTTCTATTTTAAAACAACTCAACACTGTAGCTAAAATACTGCACTATAGTAAAATACCGCCATCAACCTGCAACTTCATTGGTAAATAATATGACCTAAATGAATCTCTTCCTCTTCGTGAAACTGAGTTATTCAGATGACGATTCAGTTAAATGTGACTGTACTACACAAGGGCATGTTGTTGTTTTTCTTCTTGGAAAACGGTGGCAGTTCCCAGCCATTAGCTCATGTCACAGTGGCTGAACTATGTGGTCCCGCTGTGTCCCTCTGAGAGCTCCAGCTAATGACTGACTGGAAAACATTCAATCATTCATGTTGATGATTTGGTTTCTTCTTCTTCTGTAAGAGATTTCAGGTGATGTGGCGTTTGTATGATTATAAAAACAGAAGCCGTAAGTCTTCAAGAGTAAAAATGTTTCATGCTGACTCTTTTCATGACGTCCCATTCGTGTTTCTTTAACAACAGATCAATTCCTTGGAAACGTCCTCGTCGGTCGGAAAAATATCTACAGTAGATGGAGGAAAAAAAGGTAGTGCTTTTACCCAGGGATGAACATGCTGAATGAATCTAAATGTATATCTCATAATGAGAACTGTGCAGCTTCAGTGCGAGTGATTATGTGTCAGTCTTGAGTTTATACCCGTCACACACTCCTCAGATGAAAAACTAGCGGCCTCCACTTGCGTTCACTAGACCATGGAAATCCTCCCAAGCTCTGGAAGTTCACACACACAACATGTGTATATTAATACGGTCAAATATAGCAAGCACTACAAATAAAAACAATAAGAATGAGGGGGAAAAACTATAGTTAAGTATACTGATACACAATATCATTATAAGTTTTTAAATACTCAGAATATTTAAATGCAGTCAAATGATCTGACTATATTATATAACTCACTTGATGCTGTCAGTGTGTGTTTTATACTCCATAATGGTGTTAGGAGGCAGGTTGAGGACTCTGCGTAATGTGTCTCTAATGCGAGCAGTGGTGGCCTGGTCACTGGCCGTCTTATTCCAGATAGAAATGATATCCTCCTTCAAACAAAAGCACAATTTTTCTTGCAATAGAGAAAAACTATTGTTTCTATTATAATAACTCCACCCATTTTCTTAATTAACAATTGCCATACTGCTACTGACACTATAATCTATATGCTATTTTACGAAAAAAAAAAAAAATTATTTGCATGTTATAAAGGAAACAAACTATACTGCAGTACCTGGAAGCGAACAGACACAACAGCCCCGCAGATCTCCTCGCCCACCATGAACTGCTCACCCAGCATGGCCAAGATCAGATTCTCCCAGCAGCGTGACGCCAGGCCTTTCCGAAGCCGGATGATCCATTTACCTCCACTCTTATTAGCATCATCCTATAATGCATCACAATCCAAATTCTATTATCTGTCACTCAAAAGGAAACATGCATGCGATCCAATGACCCTCACCTCCCACATGGGTTTGATTCCTTCCTTAAACAGGTGGAAATCACTGTGACCAGTCAGATCACCCGGTCGGATCATGTGACTATAAAAACGCCAGAACTGCTCCACCTACAAACACAGAGCAGCTGTTGAGCTGTCAATCATGTGGCCAACTGTAATGCAGTCTGTGTGCCTCTGTTTGAATCTTCATTACGCGAGTCTGAATAAATGAGCAGTAGTTTACCGAAGCAAAGCTGCCGATCTGTTTAATGTTCTGTTCGTAGCTCTGTGTGCTGGCTGGCCGCCCTGGTGTGCGACGAGAATACCAGAACGTGTAGTTGTACTGAAGAGGGTGCTCACCGGCCCCTGGGACCACCGCCTGAAGATATAGAGCAGCTCATGGTTATATGAAACAATTTATAATTTACACACGATTTCTTTCTGTCAGACTATTTATACCTTTCTCTTGGTAGTGTTTGAGTCCTTCTCCTCTTCGTCATTTTCCTTCTCCCCGTCTTTCGGTGAGCCGTTGTCCTGGTCGTGATCTCCACTGTCATCATCTTTCAGGCTTAAAAGAAGACAAAACTGTCAATTTTGCTCAGCCACAATGCATCTAAATGTTAAAAACAGTTTTTGCTCTTCAACTGAAGAATAAAGACTCCTTATGTGCCATCACAGGAATAAAATGCATTCAAATAGAAACTCATTCTTTTAAACTTTTATAATACTTCACGTGTTTATACTGTATTTAATCAAATAACAAAATGTGTAAGCTTCAGAGATGTTTTTCCTAAACATTGAAAATTCTTTGACAGGTTAAGTATATACATTATTTACTAACCAATTACCATGGTACATAAAAACCAGTAACAGAAACATAACATTTACTATGCTAGTTTCATTTTATACATTAGCTTTATATGCAGGCATTTATATAGTACAAGTGCACACTTTTTTCACTATACTTTTTGCAAAAGCTATTACATGTCTGAGGATTGTTATAAAGGACGTTAAATTGTTATAAAACTCGACTTTATAAGAGTAATTACATAGGGCCTGCTGTCTGAGTCTGCAGACGGACTGCACTACCTTATTTGACCCTGCGCTTATAATGGTCAGCGGTTGCGCACGAAAAGTTTGCAAACAGAAAGCACGCTGCTTACGTAATACACGATTAGTTACAGTAGTTTCGTTTTCACGTGCCATGTATAGCGTGTTTCGCTTCTGCACAACCCCTCGCGTGTTTATAACCAGCCAGCAGCACCACATGTCACTCCAGCAGGCTGCAGAGAAGAGTTGGAGCCCGGGTCTCAGAGCACCTGCCCCCGCTGCTCACACACACGTTCCCGGTGATCCTTCCCCGGCCTGGAGGCCCTGCGCATGCAGCACTGGCTCTAGAATTGGTCATTTGCATGCTGCATTCACCGTATGCATTAAAACACAACCTATTACAAAATCCTAGGAGCCCAATCGTGCAACTAAACATGGTGACCTCCCAGCTCATGCCAAAGCTTCTAGACACACCTCTTTTTCCTCCCCCCCTCTCTCTTTTCTGTCTCTGAGTTCAAGAGTCGCTTGAAACGCATGCATTTGCATTCAAGCACGGCTAATCCCTGCTAACGTGCAGCGTCGTTGTGATTACTCACGCGTCAAATTTGTTGTTCATTATTTTCTAGGTGAGTGTCTGTATCCGCTCTCGCGCCGACGGCAGCCCCGTCAATTCCGCAGCAACGGCGGCGCGCGCTAGTGGTGGGAGCGGGTGCGCGCATCGCACCGCTGTGGGTGACGCGCACGCTGTACATTTGGTGGATACGTATATTTAGTAGTAACGTATACAAAATTTAAATAAACTTTTACCTTATCCTAGTCTAATAAACAGGTTGGTTAATAGCTAAAAAATATTTAGGTTAGAACTACTTAAGTACATTGTTATATCTCTCATTCTATTCTGGAAATAAAAACTTTTTAATAAAAACGACAGTTTTACTACTTTAATAAAATTGAGTACATATATAATAAATAATAAAATAAAAGTGTTTTTATGTTTTATTTGCAAAAACAGATTGTTATTTTTTTATTGTGTTTTATTATTAGTTAGCTGTATTCTTTAGTTATTTTTTAAGTCAAAATAACTCTACTGCAGTTTGATTGAGACTGGAACACACAATGATTTTTTTGGAAAATTGTTAAAAACTAAAAAATAAAAGTTAATGATCTAATAAAAGAAATTACAGCACTGACATAATTAAATTTTATTAAATTATTAAGAATTTGGGGTCAAATAATGTTTGGTAAACTAAGTCACTGGGAAATAATAGTGATGCCATTTAATATCATCCAAGATATATTTTATAATAATATGAATGTAATATAAGTATATACATGTAAATCACTTTTAAATATATACAGCATGTGTGCATTCACATAATAAATATACACAGTATACATATTATGTAAAGAAGAATTTTGGATGGGATTAATTGTGATTTTCTAATTTCTTTTTAAATAAGATTGAATATAAATAATCAATTATTCATAGAAAAAAAAGTTGGTCATACATTTCAATTAAATGAGTGTAAAATAATTTTACATGTTTTAAGAATGTTTTGTAAAGCATTCAAACAAAGCAGATTCAGGTATTTAAATTAAAAATAATTTAATGAATCTTGCTACACACGTTACAGACACACAGGGAGGAAAGGGTCACAGCAGTGAATTTGCTTCACATAACGAGTCATTGTGTGGCGGCACCAGGCACTGGATCAGGGTGGGCAGGGACGCTACAAGTTCGTCACTAGTGCGGCACTAACAGGCCTGCGGACCCTCACACACAGGCTATTAGCGCTCGCAGAAGGGGCCGACGGGGCAGTGACTGCGTGAGGGGCTCCAACTCTGCGGCACACTTCAGAGAGAGCTGGAGCTTCAGTAGAGCCGCCGAGCCTCCCACTTATTCAATCTACCCAGTCACCCAACCTTTGGCCAAATAAATCGCCCATCTTTATTCATCTTCTGCATCCTTATTTTTTCTCTCTCTCAGTATTTTCTAACAATAATTTTGTTTAATGTTCTTTCCTCTCATTTTGGTCGGTCTTTCACTGTAAATTTAAATATCATGATCAAGTATAAACTTGTGTGAATGTAAGTGTTTATATTGAATAACATGATAATATTAGTTTTTTTGCTTTATGTTTTTGATATTCTATTTAATAAAAACACTTTAAAATGAAAAGTGCTTCTTAGTTATTATTTTCTCCTTATTTGTGACCCTGCACCACAAAACCAGTCTTCAATCACTCTGGAATATTTGTAGCAATAGCCAAAAATATACTGTATGGGTCAAAATGATCGATTTTGCTTTTATGTCAAAAATCATTAGGATATTAAGTAATGATCACACAGCAAATGTTCTATCATAAATATATTAATTTTTGATAAATAATATGCATTGCTCAGAACTTCATTTGGACAACTTCAAAGGCTATTTTTATATATTTTTTTTTTTTTGCAGTCTCAGATTCAACATATTCAAATGGTTGTATCTCAGCCAAATATTGCAGAATCATAATGAAAATTATATTTATTCAGCTTCAGCTTAATAATTCCATACTAAATTGTAATTTAAAAAATGCACACTTACGGCGGGTTTTGTGGTCCAGGGTCACGTTAATTAGTTATTATTTTCACCTAATTTTGCAACTTGCACAAATAACAAAGAACATCATAAATGTGTAATCATTCATAATATATAAAGGTCATTCATAATAAATACTGTGAGTCTGAAAACAGTACACATTTATAGTAAATTATGTAACACTTGTAATAAAAACGTATTATAATAAATATTATTAAAGGTATAATTTTAACTCAAAATTCTGATTGGTTGGCCACATTTGAAGTCGCAGTAAAAATCACACATCTGTAATTGCGATAGTCTTTGTCAACTAATTCTGTTTAATTAGGACGTACTGGGGTCACATGACCCTGATCTGACATGTTTCTCGGGGGGCGTTTGTTGGAAGACTAGTCAGCCACTGTGACAAATTCCTAAACAGGATATACCATCATTTTTCCACTGCTGGTGAGTTTTGGTAGCTGTCTGTGGTGAGTGATAGGCATTGGTGTCTCCCATTGGGGTGGACAAGGCTCTAGAGGGCAACACACTGCACACAGTCAGACTCCTGTCCTGAGGATGTAGGGCAAGACTTTCATCTCAACATCACCATTCTTCCCCACTTCCCCAGACTATCGTCTCATCACAGAGACACACGAGACCTGTTAGAGGAAAGCCAATAAAAATAACTAACTGAACAATAATTATTTAGAAGAGTGGGAAAAATATCTATATATAAATGTATATAAAATATGACTCTTATTTAATAATATATTAGAAATAGACAAAATTTGATATATATGCTATGTGAACTTTCAACTCATGTGAAGCTTATTAATTTCAAATTTAAGAACTTCATAAAATGTATTTATGAAAAACAATAAAAACCTCATTAGTAAGTGTTATATGTAATTATTTCTACAAAATCATTGCAAATGACTTATTTCTGGATTAAAATATTGCTCATGTCTTGAATGTCATCAGAAAAGTAATGTTAAATGGATAGGCAGCCCCAAAAAATTACAATTTATTTACTCACCCTCATGTCATTTTATGCCCGTATGACTTTCTCTCTTCTGTAAAATATAGTTTTGGTTCCCTTTGGCTTCCACTGTATTACAATACAATAGAAGTCAATGGGAACTGAAACTGCTGCACAGAAGAAAGAAAGCCATGCAGATTTGAAATAACATGAGACTGAGTAAATCATGACAAACTTTTATTCTAGGAAACTTAAAATGAGATAAAAAAAATCATTACCTCCTGAACAACATGGCCCAGAAGCTCTTGACTTTGCACTGCTTTCCTGAAGAGATTGACAACATTAGTACTAGAGTCAAAGATTTCAATGTCAACCAGCGACACTTTTATGACATGAAATTACATTTATTAAGATTAATGAGAATATAAATAAAATCACAAAGAATCGACCAGTTAAATTGTATTCACAGTATGATTTTACAGTACATACGATTTTATTCATGTCTAGGAGTTCAATCAATTTTTCACTGATATTTCTAGATTTTCCTTAGGACAGCAGAATAGAGTGTAGGTGGAGTGCTTACCGATATATCCTGCGTGTAAAGGTGAGGGTGAAGTGAGCGCTGAGTTCTGGCTGATAGATGGAAGGAATTATGACGTACTCGCCTGGCTGTAAACGGCAAAACACACTGACTTCCTGGGAGTGGGCATGAGGTACACAGCTAACCACTGGAGACATGGCACAAGGGGTTAACACAGAGTCAACATCAGGTACCTGGAGACACACACATTTAAATATCATGAAGCCATATAAAAAAGAATCACTATTAAATATTAGACACCTAGTTTATACTGTAACCGGAAAGATTATGACTAGAACTGAACACTTTTAACACGTTTAGTCAGTAGATGCTTCAAAATTGATTATTTATAAGTTATGTATCATTCCTGACCTTATAAATATGAAAGCCGATGGCATGGAGGGAATTTTCAGGCCTGTTTTGGCATAGAGTGACCTTTACGTTGTTACCTCCAGGGTCATAGGTCACAGTAAGGGGTATATGAGGGTTGAGTCCATGTGTGGAAAAGTTGCGACTTCCTCCAGCAGTAGAACCGATGGACCAACAGCCATGAGAGCTGATGGTTTCCCACTCGCCCTCTGAACAGTGCTGAAGAGGAGGAGGGGATTTCATCACACTGGAGAGAAATACAGATATTTTGAACCAATGAGATTTTTTTTTGATGCAGTCTGTATATGACCACTAATAATTATTGTCATTATCCCAGAGTAAAAACAAAAACCATTTTTGAATCCATTCAGCTGGTTTCTGGGTCTGGTAATGGCACTTTTAGAATAGCTTAAGAAGCATAGATCATTCTATCTGACTAGACCAGAAGCATGAGACCAATGAGGAAAATAGGACCCAGCTTGCAAGACATGCTCCCTGTGCAAGCAAGAGGATCTGGCTGTTTTTACACCGGAATGATCATATCAGCCTAGAAAACTGCAACTTTGCATTTTCTGTTGGGCTTAATACACAATGTAACTACAGAAGACTCAAGTATTAAATAGGAAAAATATTGAAACTCTTTGGTAATTTTTAAACAAAATGCTTCTGGTCTAAACAGATTCAATGATCTATGCTAAGATAAGATAAAAGTGCTATCGCCAGATCAGCTGAATGGATTCAAAAACGGTAAAACTCAACTTTTCAACAGTTGGAGAACTAGGCTATTTTTTTAAAAAAGTGGAGCGTTCCTTTAAAGCAGTGTTTGTGAGCTTTTAATGCTCCAAAAGCAGCAACTTGTGACAAAGGTTGAACTTGCATTTTCATTCAGACGAACGGAAAAGATCAACAAGTGGGCAGGCAGTATGCCAATGTTTCATTTCATCAACATGAAACAGCTTGGGACTAGTTTTTAAAACAACTCGTTTCAATGCTTTCTTTTGAAAGACAATAACTTTATACACGGCGAAGTTTCAGATTTCAAATCTTGCAGGATGTTTTTTCACTTAGAGCTCTGCTGCACACTTCATGAAAGGCAATCTTCAAAAATTCATAATAAATTCATACATTTTCTAAAATCATCATAATAAAATGTTTTTGACTAGCAAATCACTATAATTAGAATGACTTCTGAAGGAAGACACTGAAGACCTTTACATCAAAGGAACAAGTTATATTTTAAAGTGCAATAATATATTATATATTACTGTTTTACTATAGCAAACCCAAACTTTTGATCAGTACAAAAGCTTTTGTCTTTGTGCAGTCACCTGAGAGAAGTAGAGCAGGAAGAATAAACTCTCAGAAGAAAACGGCCCTCTGCCCCCTGCAGGAAGGTACTGGGCACTAGCAGGTAAAAACCAGGACTCAGGTGAGTGTGTACCACCACTTCCCGATCATACGCATGCGTGTGTGACACAAGAGGTGGCTTGTTAAGCATCCGAATCAGGTTAAAGTGTTTCTTCTCCACCTATACAACATGTTACATTTAACATTAAATAATGTAACACTTTCAATCAATCAAAAAAGATTGTTTAGTGTTTCTCTAACCTTCCACACATGTAGTGAAATGGCCTGAAGGTGTGGGTGCTGCTGAGTGCCGCCCTCTGCTGGTGAATCAGGACATCCGTACTGCAGCAAAGACAGCAACACTTCCCCTCTCTCACACACTTTTAACCAGAACTTAGGGTTAACGCTAAAAGTGCTGTTGTTTCGGCAACCACCTGCAGAGTGACCTTTGACCCAGCGGCCTCCAATCTGATGGCTGTGGATGAGATAGCTTCCTACATGAAGGGAAATGACAAAAAAGAAATATCCACGCATCATCATTAAACTTGTAAATTATTCACTAGATATTCAAAAAATGTGTGTAAAATAGCAAAAAGAGGAAGGGTGGCTGTTGCTGGTTAGACAATACCTGTGTAGATGCTTTGGAGATGTCCTGCATCATTGACAGGATAGCCCACTGTAACCTCATCAAACTCATGCTGGAATTCTGTCTCGTCCATCCAGAATTCCCCCTCTGCCGTGCGGCCCAGTAAAGCCTGAGCACAGGAGGGCTCCAGAGACGTCCAACCTGATCCACTGTACAGAGACAGAGAAACAGTCAGACAGAAGCTGCATTTCCAATATATGCAACATTTGTGTATGATTGTCATGCTTGATTGTCATGATTAAAACAACTTCCTTTGCATATTCATCATAACAAAATGAACAATCTCAACAGATAACACACAAGTACGGAGATCATTATTCATTCATTTTTAATGACCACTGATATATTTAAAAGAAAAGCATAGCTTTTCTGGGGACAATTAACATAAATAATACAGAAATAATTGTAATATTAATCATTTTATCTGAAATAATAATAACCAATCGTTTTACAGGAATAGTGTTTAAAGAATCACATTTTAGTGAAACATTTTTGGTAATTCTCTCTTTGTTCTTCAATGATATATCCCATAATAACACATTTTTCTCAAACATTTATTTCTAATAAACAATGTATGGAATATAAGGTATTTAACAAGCAAAACAAAACAAAAATAGACTGTATGAGATGATTCAGCAGATTTTCCCTCCATACCCCTCCATCCAGACACCAGCCCAGCTCTTCCTGCCCCAGGGGTTGCGTATCCTGATCAGCTCCACTTGTTCACCTGTAGCCATTGCAACATTTGTCCACTCCATCACACTCATGGCGTGATACTGACCAAGCTCTGGGATACCTGCAGACAGAGGCAGACAACAAACCTATAACTAGAACTATTATTGTTCAATTTTACAAAATTTGATTTAAATTATTTTATTTTTAATAAAAACTATAATACTTAATTTTGTTCAGTTTTAGTTAATGTATTCATATAATAACTGTTTCAAAGTTTAATTCAGCTCCTCAGATATCAACAGTGAGGAAAAAAAGGTCAGTGGCTACTTCTTCTCTCACCCGTGGAGACGCTGTGGACACAGCAGCTGATGGGACATCGCTCCTTCAGCTCCAGCGAGAGTTCAGATAGTCTCGTACCATTAGGTGTGTGTTGAGTCTGGGAGTCATTAGGCTGTTGTGGAGACTCTCCTCCCTTTAGACTCCATCGTACCACTATGGTTCCGCTCAAGTCCACAACTGCCTCGCATACCTGCCCTGCCCACAAACGCTCATACGAACCACGTAACCTAGAATAACGATCAATTAACTTCTCAATTTTTATTCTTTGCTTTAGTTCACACATTATAATTACATTTTACACTACACCAAAATATTCAATCCACGTACTTGGCATAGGCTTTCTCCAAAAGTGCTACCCAGAATGCCCTAGGGCTCTGGCATCGTGAAAAGCAGAGAGTGTCATTGATACAGGGCAGTCGGTCATCCACCCGTATCTCTATCCAGTGTCCGTTCTGCCAGAACTGGAACCGGAACGCACCGCGGTAAACGCAGTCACCCCACAAAGGCTGTCCTGGAGGAAATACCTGTTAACAAAAAAGAAAAAGAAGTCTTGTGTGAAATATGATTTTGAGTTTTATGCAACCTGATCTCACAGAATTGCATGAAATAACCACGAACTCTTAATGCACAATTCAGTGTAATCATCGAAAATTGTGTGATACTACCACGTAAAAGTTTACAATGTAATTCAGTGACAGTAATCTTGTAATCATTTACGTGAGCCCATCATGGAATTTTCGATGATTGCGTGATACTAACACGGAATTATGCATTAAGAACATGCATTAAGTTCATAGGTTGTGCTTCTTTGTCGCCATCTCTGTTTGAAAACCAGGATTTGCAGTTCTTTGGGGAATTCTTTTTATTATGTAATGTAGGGCGATAGTTTTGAACACTGGCTGGTGTTCCTCCTACTTGAGGCAAAAAGCTAATTGAAAATTGTAAACATTGAAAAGGGCATACAACCTTATTTTTCCCCGGAACATAAAAGTTGCACTCTATTAAATGTGTAGGTATTATTTTAGTTGAAGGTGAAACTACTCGCACATTAAGCTTGACACTCTTTACCTTGTTTAGATGATGCTGGTTCTTGAGTAACATGGAGCAAGCACAGAGCAACCAGCAGTCTCCCAGAATGCCTTGCTTTGGGTGGGCCTCCACAGGGTCATCTGGGAAGAGTTGAGGCTGCTTGCAGATCTCCTAAAACATATGCCAGCAAAAGTACTGTAAAGTTGCTTTTTACCATGCTGCGTCTGAAATCCAATCATTTATATAGTAGGTACTACATGTGCTTTGAAACTTCACAACCATTAAAAAAAAAGTATGTTGAAAAGTATGAATTAATTTTGTCTTGCTGCCACTGTTATGATGTCAGATAGTAGGTCATCCAGACTACTGTTTTATGCATTTAGACATTTAGATTTTTTTGCCTACTATATATAGTATAGAGGTAGGCATATTTGGACAGAGAGCCAGTCAGTTCTTTAATGAATGACTATATATGCAAAGTTAACAGTGTCAATATTTAGCAGTGCTTTTAAAATAGATATTCTTAATGCTAACCCGCTAAAATCCACACAAGCAAAACCTAGCTAAATGAAAATCAGTTATTATCGAAGTCTATGTGTGCTCGTTCTACATAATATTACCTGTGCGACAGAATGTTACCTGTGGGCGGAGCCATGTGACATCACCCAACAATTTGGGGAGGGGCGTGGTGTAGTCACAAAAGAGTGAGGAATCGTCAGCTGGAAAGTTCGAATCCACAAACAGCCCATGATGCTCACTCTCCGTCTCCATGGCAACCGGACCTGCTTCACTTCTGAAAGAAGCAACGCTTGCAGTAACAGTCTGAGCATGCTGTACGTTTTAAGACTAAAGAATCAGTGTTACATATAGTCTCATTATCTTAGCTTCATTGTTTTTTTTTGCTTGTTCCTGCATATACAGTACCAATTTAGCTTAATAAGTTGCAACGGTGGTGTTAAAGACAGCTTTTGTTGGTAATTTCTACTCTCCAGAATCTATTTTAGTGACAAACGTGTTCAGATACAAACATCAGTGTCAGCATTAATCATTAAATCATTCAGACGTACCGTCAGCTCGGCTAACACGTCAAACATACTGCCGGTGTTTTGAATCACATGGCCAGATCGAAGCGAAGAAAAAGCATCGGAGTAATGTCAAATTCATTGTGCAATCGCATGCAATGACTCTGGTGTCGATAAAACACTGTCAGTGCAGCCAAGGGAATAAAACACTGCACCAAAGCAACTCATCTCATAACCGGAAGGACGCGCAGGCGGCGGACAGCGCTGTTATCCGTGGCTGAGGACGCGCAGCAGGCACCCTCCAGCGGAGCTCCGCAGAACTGCCAGTATTACAGAAACAAAAATTTGCTTTAATGTAGTGTTCTGTTGTTGCTGTCGTTGTATCTTAATTTAAAATAAACAAAATACATGTTTACTTAAACAATGTGCAAGGAATTCTTAGGCTTGTAATTTTTCTGTTACCTACTAAATGTACTTTTACTCCTCATTATAATACAGTATAACAGGCAAGTCATGTAATGTACAGAAAGTAATGTAATAGGAGGCTAGTAATGCAGGTTTTTTTTTTTTTAATATTTGTCTGATCATTTTAGCACTGACATGCTGTCTAGTAAAAAAACAGGCTTAAAAGGATTTTTTTTGTGGCAGAATTGTTCCGTTATGGTGAAAATGACGGTACAACTAAAGGACAGTGTTACAGACTGTACTGTGCAGACACACCCTTTCTGTAAAGTACAGCCTCCTCCATGCTGTATAAATAATCATCTGAGAGATGTGAAGGATGCAGAGGCTCTTCCACTGAGGACCTTCCGTCTGAGGTAGGATGAGACGAGATTTCAGTCTGTTGAATATTATAGATGTCTTTAAATTGTTTATATATTCAATTATACATTATGATTATTTATTACATTTACTAAACTGAATAAAATATGAATTTTATATGTAATACAATGTATTTCGTTAAAGCAAGCACGTTAGCTATTGACGAATCAGTCAAGGTTTTTTTTTTTAAATAAGGTTATGTCTGTAATTCTTTGTATTATATATATATTTACATAACTGTAAGTAACCACTCCAAAGTTAATTTTACCAAAAAGATTTACAGTGAGTGACTCTGTGGGACTTTCAGAGCATTGATCTATTTTTGATGAGTTTTCAAATTGATCTTAATAGAAATGCCACAACATTAAGAACCTTCATAATAATGTAGTACAGTAATAAAGTTCTATATTCTCATTTTCAATTTAAACAGTAAAACAGCAGAAACTGTTCTTGTTCCGTTTTTAAATAGCTTAATAATGTGCATTCATTAAATTGCTTGCTTATGATTCAATTCTATTTACAACTAATGTCTGATAAGCAATATTTTGTTCTTTATTAAGATTTTGCCATGGGTGCTATGAGACTCTGCTTTCTGCTCCTCTGCCTTTTCCTGGTGAACGTCTCTCCTTTGAGAAAACTTAAAGATACTCGTGACATAAACAACATTACATATGCCAAGTCTGCACCACGTCATGGACTCCAATTATTGTTCTGGTTTGCCCAAAAAGTTGTGACTGTTGATGAGAACAACATTCTCCTCCTTGATTCCAATTTCGATCCCAGCCGAGGTGACTTTGGATTCCATCATTATGGCAACAGAGAAGTCGTTCTCCCCTCATTGAGCTCATGGCAGAGTTACTATTCGGTTGGCAATTTAAAATCTCCTGGAGCCAATGCGCTGCCAGCCTATGTGCGGAAGTATTACAGAAACACCAATGTGCCAGAAAGAAACATGGACAGGCTCATTATCTCTGTGAAACAAAACAAGCCAAACAAAATACTCAGTGTGTTTATTACAGCATATGACCTTCACAAGAATGACTTTAATCCTGCTGAATCTTATGAGATCGATCCTGCTCTGCTCTTGCAGATTGGGGACCCTTATAACTGCACTGTTGATAGTGGTATTGACACAACATCACGCACTACAGAAGACGCAGAATATGACAAATGCCTTAAGTTTCTGACAGAGACGGGATACAGCAGCAATGATTGCAAACACAGTCATACCAGCCGCAGAAAGAAACGCTCGCCCTATTTGCAATGCAATGCATATGAAGGAATTAAACTAGAGCTAAAAGCAACTACAGAAGGTTTCTCAAAACTCCTCTGGGAGATACCTGCTAAAATTATGGAAAATTGCAAATATGTCCACATTGAAATTTGCCAACACACTCATTCCAGGGAAACGAATGATGTTCATACAGAGGTCAAGAAACTGCTGAATATTTATGAACCATCTGGGGCTATAGATACTTCTGTTTCCATGAATGCTGGACTCCAACCTCGACTGCGACTGTACCCGTCACTTTTTGATTTACAGTTTTCTAATCCATATATATGGTATGGTCCAGAGTTTGATGGAGCTAATAAAGTGATCCCCACTCGTATAAAAGGGTTTGACGCTAGTCTGCAGCTCTACACTGAAGATGGAAAAGCCTGCGCTCGACTCTACATCAAGAAAACCTTTAGCGACTGGAAAAATGTTCTTTACTACTCATGGGTGGGGTTCTACAAAAATTCACAAGATAAAAATGATGACTATTTAACATATCAGTATGCTTCTAAATTTGCAAAGATTGAAAACTCTATCACACACAGTTATGAAATTTACCAGTATAATACCAGTTTAGCTATTGCTCCTGGACTTCAAATCCGTTTTCTGTGGGACAAACAATATGACAAAGTTTTAGCACAAACTATGCCCTGGGAGGGTGTTAAAGCAGTGACAATATTACCATTAGATTGTGGCACTCCAGGTCTTCAGCCTAAAACAGCAAACATGCCAGAATTCTTTTATGGACCAGAGTATGATAGTATTGGTCTGCAGCTCTACACTGAAGATGGTAAAGCTTGTGCTCGACTTTATATTAAGAAGACCTTCACAGATTGGAAAGATACCTTCTACTACTCATGGGTGGGGTTTTACTCTAGTTCAAAAGACAAAAATGGTGACTATTATACATATCACTATGTTAGGAAGTTTGAAAAGAAGGCAGTTGGTACTGATGATTATGAAATTTATACGTACAAATCCAAACTGGCTATTGCACCTGGAGTACAGATACGTTTCCTGAAAGACAAAAGTCCTGATCATGTATTAGTCAAAACTGAGCCCTGGAAGGATGAAATGCTTTTGTCACATGAATGAATCAGCTTGTGTAACTCTAAGAGTTAAAATTCACCTTAGTGAGTCTTTACATACATCAAAATCTTTAATAATCTGCTGTTTATGTTCTGATAGGAATAACCATTAACATACAATTTTAACATACTGTAGCATGCACTGAATTTAAAAATGTATAAAATGCAATAGGTTTGCTCTGATTGTTTAATTTTTTCGTTACAATATCTATTAAAATGCATCTGTTGAAATTGAGTTCAGTCTCTGTACTTAAAATAAAAAGTTTGGGGTCAGTAAGACATTTAATGGTTTTTAAAAAATAATTCTTATGCTCATCAAGGCTGCATTTATGTATATTGCAAAATAATAGCTGTATATTGAAAAATAATAATCACTAATATTGTGAAATATTACTTCAATTAAAAATAACTGTTTTCTGTGTAAATATATTTTAAAATGTAATTTTTTCCTGTGATACAACGCAACATTACTCCAGTCTTCAGTGTCTCTTTCAGAAATCATTCTAATATGCTGATTTTTATTATCAGTGTAGGAGACATTTGAGCTGTTTCTATGATTCTATGATCATTAAACTATTAAAAAGAGAAGCATTTATTTCAAACGGATAATAATGTTCAAAACTACTGTTACAGTAGTTTACTGTTACACTACTATTCAAAAGTTTGGGATCAGTACATTTTTATTCTTTCTTCTTTAAAAGAAATTAATACTTTTATTAACCAAGGATCTATTAAATGAATAAAAAAGTCAAAGCATAGATTTACAATTTAGAATTTTTTTATATTTGGTAAAAAATTATGTTTGAAAATTATATTTAAAAATTAAAAAAGTTAAAAAAATTATATTTGGCTGCACAACTGTTTCCAGCATTGACAATTCTAGTAATAAATCAGCATATTAGAGTGATTTCTGAAAGGATCTGTGAAAACTATGGACTGGAGTAATAATGCTTTGTTATTTTAAATTGAAATAATATTTCACAATATTACAGTTTTTTTCTGGATTTTTCATCTAATAAATGCAGCCTTGATGAGCAGAAGAAACATCTTTAAAAAGCATTAAATATCTTGCTGACCCCAAATTTTTGAACGGTAGAGTATATATATAGTCAAGATCCCAGCCGGAAGTACCAGAGAGCACTCCCTCCATTCTGCTGCACATCGGACTCTCTGTTGTTTACTGGACTCAATATCCCAAAAACTCTTTGCCCATAATGCACCTCTTCATCACAGCTGTTATATATCATGGTATCATCACTCATTAATGACTGTATAAAAGCACATCTCGAAAATCACGAAGTGTTATCTGCTACTACTATCTACTCCGAGCGTTTACCCGTGATTGCTTTTATTAGTTTGCCCTGGACTGTTTATCTGTTGTTGTTGTATCGCCGCCTGCCTCCAAACCTGTGCCCGTGTACCCTGACTTTTCAGCCTATCATTTATTGTACTGTTCGCTGTTGTTTGATCCTGCCTGCCGATCACGAATAAACCTCATCACTTATGAATCCACACATCTCAGCTTGCATAATTACATATAAGAAATGATTAGTTTGATCAGCTTTAGAACAAACCACTGTTATCCAGTGACTTGCCAATTTAACATAATTTGCCTGATAAAATTAACCTAGTTAAGCATTTAAATCACACTTTACGCTGAGGAAAAACAAAAAAGTTTGTCTTTTAGTAGTTAGTCAAATAATATGCACTGTCATCATGGCAAAGACAAAAAAAAAAATTTTAGATTTTTTTAGGATTTTAGAGAAAGAATTGTTAATTCTCATAAAGATAGAGGATACACACAATGACCAAAGCATTTTCAAATGTCAAGAACTGCAGTGAGTATTATCAAGAAGTTTAAAGAGACCAACACAGTGAACAAGAGGCTGAGGCAGGAAGCGATTTTAAAGATTTTAAAAACTTTGGAAGGGAAAGTGTGAGAGGTTTCTAAAGACCTAAGAACAACTGCCAAGACACTAGTGAATGACAGTCACTAGAGCCTTACACATGAATGAAGTGAGAGGTTGGATTAGGTCTCACGATACGCTGGTGAACACTCTTTTCAGCAGAGGACAAGAAACTCTAAACGAAGGAACTTCTAGGAATTAACATTTATTTAAACAAGGAACAAGGGAGCTGAACGGGCATCACAAAGGACAACATAACATTAACGACCGACAAAGAATCAAGACAAGTGGCGTAGTATTTATACACAGATTAATCAAAGACAAAAGACAAGACACCTGGAGAAACACGGCTGGCAGGGAGTGAACACTGAGTGAAGGCGGGGTTACAAATGATAAGAACAGAAGAGGGAAACGGCATGAAAACTACAAAGAGGACAAGGTAAAGCTACACATGGACAAGGTAAACATAAACACAGGCACTAGAATACACGACAAGACATGCCTATGGCGTTACATAGCCCTCCCCCAAGGCGCGGCTTCCAGACACAAGAGAGGAAACATCAAAAGAAAAAATTAAGTCTTTAAGGGGACCGGGGAAGGCAGCAATGCCCAACAGGGTGAAGCAGATGGCAGGGATGCCACCCTGGGCAGACCTGGGTTTTGCGCCGAACAGTCAGACATAGAACCCTCCTAGGATGAACAGACAGTAATAATGCCCTCCTGGGCCGAACAGGCAGTAACAGTGCCCTCCTGGGCCGAAACAGGGAACGATAATGCCCTCCTGGGCCGAAACAGGGAACGATAATGCCCTCCTGTTCCGATCAGGCTGTGATAGCTTCCTCCCAAGCCGAACAGGCTGTGATAGCACTTCAGTTGGCTCTGGGGAATCCGGCCACGGTGGATCCGAATCGCAGACCAACGCTTCATGACACGGCTCCTCGGACCATAATACAGGGCTGAGACCCGTTATTTGCGGGCTAGGAACCACTAGGATGGTTGACAGCTCTCCTGGCTGCAAAACCGGGACCGATTGGACATGACACGGCCCCTCTTGCCGTGATACGGGGCTGAGACCCGTTATTTGTGGATTTGATACCTGCAGGGGTAGATGACATCTCTCCATGGCGGATGGTGGCGATCTCGGAGTTGAACCCCGTCTGATGGCGAGGTGGGACCTGGGCAGCTGAGGATACCCTCCTGATGTCCGTAGAAAGAGTACCAACACCTGCAGTGCACGGGATCGCGGATGCGAGTCAAAGGCAGGAACTTCTTGGAATGAACATTTATTTAAACTAGGAACAAAAGAGCTTAACGGGAATCACAAAGGACAACATAACATTAACGACAGACAAAGATACAAGACAAGGGGCGTAGTTTTTATACACAGATTAATCAAAGACTAAAGACAAGACATCTGGAGAAACACGGCTGGCAGGGAGTGAACACTAATGAGGAAAGTGGGGTTACAAATGATGAGAACACATAAGGGAAACAGCATGAAAACTACAAAGAGCACATGGACAAGGTAAACATAAACACAGGCACTAGACTACACGACAAGATATGCTTACGGCATTACACCAGGGCTTGACATTAACTTTTTTGTCCATCAGCCACTGTGGCTAGAGGTTTTCCAAATTAGCCACTCAGCATTTTCACTGGCCACAATTTTCTTGTTAGGAAATTACATTTTATATGACTTAATAATTCATACAAATAAAGTAATTTGACCTATTTTAATTTAATAAGATAATGTTACCAATCATACGAAATGTTACCAATGTTACCTGTTACCAATCATATGAAATCACACACATCCACAAAATGTATCATTCCACTGCAGAAGAAACAGAAGCAGCATTCAGACTTATGAATGCATTTATGACTGTTATTTGTAGCCAAAATATAGCATGAATATTTTAAAATTCAAAAACGCGAATCATTCATTAAAAAAACAGTGCTGCTCTGTGTGTTGCATATTTGCGACGGTTCTGCTGTGATCTCGAACTATTTCCATTAAACAAATGGATCAAACACACTCAGCAATATATAATTTAAATATATTCAAATTTAAATACTGAACTAAAATGTAATAATCCTATAATATTAACTATATTAACTATATAACTACAGATTTTTCTAAAAGTGATGAATGTTTGATGTCGAGAACAGCTTAGAAAAATTCATTCTAGTTAATGAATGTGAGGGATCACAGTGAATCAGACACGTAAAATTCGATCAGAACATCGAAACATCAGGAGCCAAATTCCACAGAGAGGTCTCTCTCCGACAGGAAAACATAAATCAGCCAATGGTTGCATACCCAGTCGTAAGTAGATCCAACAAGCATTGCCACAGGACAGCTCGCAACATTAACACAAAAAAATACATAATGAGAATCCCAATTCAGGAAGGAGATTGTCAAAATTGTGCAAATAACCGAGACGATGGTCAAAGACACAGGACATCATTATCCTTACATGAGTATAATAATTAAAGATTTTGTTGGATGGATCATAATTCCTATCTCAAAAAATGTGCATATTTCATCCGACCAATAAAAGAAAAGTGTTTTTAAAACAAAAAAAGTCATCCTTTAAATAATTACGTTAAGTTATGCACTCAATTCTTGGTCGGGAATCCTTTTGCAGAAATGACTGCTTCAATGCGGCGTGGCATGGAGGCAATCAG